>WEIV01029177.1:25822-54484 GCA_013390005.1 Calyptomena viridis | reverse complement strand
TTAAAATATTAAAATTTAAAAAAATTAAATATTAAGTATTAAATTTTAAGAAATTTTTTAAATTGCTGTAATATGCAGCAGTATGAGACACACTTGGGTGAGGTAGTGCTATTCTTTTCAATACTACATTTTCACTGTACAGATGAAAAAGGACAGGAGTCACTGTTGCAATACCATAGAAAGTTTAGCAAGTGTTTATTTGAGCAGTTAAAGAACAGACTTAAGAGGAAGAAGAAATTGTGTCATATTTAGAATTATGTTCTTGTAGTTTTAAAAGAGAAATCTAGTTTAATGAAAATATTATCTACATATATGGAATAAAATTCTGAATCTACTTTTGGAATTTTGCAGTCTGCTCTATCAAAGCTATGTCCCACCCACTATGATATCATTAGGAGTATTGAAAAGTTCTGAATTTGAGAACATGACACTGACACTGCTTGTACTCTGCAAGGATCATTTGTCTGGAGTTTGGGTCTTCCAGGGTTCCAAATTGTTCTTACCTGGTGCTGTAGTCCTATTGCAATTCATTGTGAGAATCCTGATTTTTCTCCAGCTGTAGTGCTGAATTACTTGCTAGTGAACCAAGTTTATTAAAGCATGTAAGAATTTATTTTAGCCACAAGTGATAGCAAATGCAGTGAAAAATACCTGGAAAGTATGCTGAAGTTACCTGGTATTTCCTATAAACATGGGATTCTATAACATACATATTAAAAAATTGCTAATTGTTTGTTCTAGAGTTAGTCTTTATCTCTTCCATCTGTCTGCCTCATAATTTAAAGGCCTTTGTCCTCCCAAGACTATTAAATCACATAGCACCAGTCAGTGCTTTCCTCCTGAGGGCAAACCTTCCAAGATGTAACATCTCCATTGGGTATTTGCATTAATTTATCATCTTCACTGATATTGCAGGGCATGGAGCACAAGGCAAATGTAATAGCTACTGATCCAATAATGGGCATGTCTGCAGTGTTTTTTGCATTTAAATGTATTAATTCATCTCTGATACTTCAATGCTTTTACCAATGTAATAGTGTTTTGTTGAGAGATATCCTTGAAGCACCAATGTCTTTTAGGAAACACTTATGAACACAAGGGTAGAAATTAATGTAAACTTGGTCAAATCTGAATGTGTACCTGGGTTCTGGAATCTGTATTTGTGATGCTTAAATACTGAATGACCAAGTATTTGAAGACTCTGCCTGTCAGTTAATGTAATTTTTACCTGGGACATGTTTTGTTGTTTTATGAGGGATGTTATTTTTTTTGTTGTTGAGTTATCCTCTATTTTTCTTACAGTTGATTTGAAAGAATGCCTTCAGTCTGCAGAATTTATCAGTTCCACCGATGGGAACTTCAAGGTTCTAGAGGATGGTTCTGTGTACACAACATCTGCTCTTTCTTTGTCTGCTGAGAAAAAGGCTTTTACCATATTACTTAAAGACATTCAAGAACAAGTTCAAAAGAAAATACACGTTAGCTTGGTGGAAGAAGAAAAAGGGGTGAGCTGGCTGATTTCCAGATGCCTTACTGTTTTGAAATTCTGTTTCACAGAGTACAGCTTCATGCTGAGTAACTGCAGTTAACTTTTGGAATTCAAATAATAAGGCAAAATACTGGTGTAGAGTGTAATTTTATTTAGCAGTTGTTGATTACTGGGTTGCTTAAGTCAGCAGATAGCCTTTCTCAAATGGGAGATGCTAGCAAGTAGCTTAATCGGGAATGTCAAGAATTTTAAAAACCATGTTCGAAGAATTGAAGCAGGTTTTATTCATGCAAAGTATTAGAACAAAAAACTTGGAATACTATCAGAGGTATAATTACAAATTAAGACCTTGGGGGAAAAAAATAGGAAGACTGGAATGAAGCGAAAAAAGGTGGAAATGCAGGATGGCAGTTAAAGAAAGACATATGCAGTGAAGAATATATGGATGTATTCTTATCTGTCTTTTTATCTCCTGGACCCAGGCACAGAAGACCAGAAACACTAGAGATACAGTTCTTAAGCGAACCAAAAGAAGGTGGGGCCCTATTCCATCCGTTATGATAGAGAACTCACTGGGACCTTTTCCACTAAGAGTACAGCAGGTACATTTCGTCCGAATCCTGATTTTATGACCTAAGCTAGTTTTGTATATGACTTTTATGATAAAGAAGAAATTGTATTCACTACCAATGATATTCCTGCTATTACTCCTTTGTCTTATTCTGTCCTGTTCATTCTCATGATATTGCAGCTGAAATAAATTGTTATCATAGTTGTTAGAGTGAACTGGAATTGTGCAAAAGTTAAAAAAAGGAGAGAGGCATATTATCAAAGACAGCTCTTTGTCCTGGAAATCAGTGAAGCCTGTAATTAAAACCCAACAATAACAAACAACCCTCCACTAAACATTGCCTAGAAAATGGTTTTGTAAACACAGACTGGGGTAAATTCTACCTTCATGTCTGTATCCTTTCTGGAGCTTGAGGTGTATACCTTCACCCTTATAAACCCTTAAAGAATATGGCCTATGTTATTCAAAAAAGTACTTACCAGAGGAAAACAAGTAGGCGTGAAAGAGAAATGCAAGAATTAAAGTTATCATAGATCCATCTAGTCTTCACTAGATTACAGAGTGGCTGGTAGCAGATGTGGAGAGACAAGTATAATAACAGAGCCTATGCAGAGCAATCATTCCTCTACTAATCTTACCTTCCTAACTTCTGACATCCAGTAGGTAAGGAAAGTATTTTGGAGAAGAGTATTTATAAATAGATAACTCTAATATTACCTCCTTGGTGCTTTTAATGAGATGCAGAGAACCTGAATTGACATGTCTCTGGACTATACTCTGGGTGGTCTTTCTTCCTCCACTTTTTCTTCTCTAGTTGCAAACCACATTCTCAATGAATGCACTAAAACTTTTAATGAGGGACAGAAATAAGCCATTTGTATCTGAATGTGCCTTGTTTATGCAGTATTCTAAAGAGATTAGATTTCAAATTTTTTTTTTTGCATACTGTCATTTCTTTAATTGTTTGATAGTTCTAAACATTTATGAGTTTGAATTAACTCCCCTTCTCATGTACACACATTATAAAGGAAGGCAGTATCATGACAGACTGTTCTCCTGTTCTGTGAAGTTTAAGCTGCTGGGTTTTTTTAAGGGTTCTTGTTTGTGCTAAATGTGATAACCAGAAGGGGTAAAATGTATTAAAATGATGCTGTTTCTCCTTGGTCTTAAAAACATCTTCTTGCAGGTCCAGTCAGACACAGCTCAGAACTACACAATTTATTATTCTGCAAGTGGACCAGGAATTGATCAAGATCCAAAGGGTTTATTTTACATAGAAAGAGAAACTGGAAATATCTTCGCTACTCGTGCAGTAGACCGTGAGCAGTATCCAAGCTTTCAGGTACAGGCCTAAGTTGTGTAAATATAATTAATTTTTATTTCTTTCTGTCATGCATTTATTTGACAGGTTACAGGGGAAACTGGTGACAGGTGAGATCTGGAATCACCTCTCTGTTCTGAGTAATATCCTTGGTGTTGAAAAGATGAAATCAATGACCAAAACAGCTGGTCACCTAGATCTTGAGAGTAGTTTTGCGTTTCCCTACTTAGACTAATCGGAGCATAAATGTAGTAGGCTATTGAATTGCATCACTTCTAGGAAGAGTTTTTAAGAGAAGGTTTAAAAGGCCTGCAGAAAATCAAAATAATGATAAACTCTAGATGTTTATGTTTTTTTGAGCCTTTCAAGCTATTCAGTTCTGGTATGATGTTAACAAGGTACACTGCTCTCTCTACTGGCTGGTTAACAACACTGCTCTCTCTACTGGCTGAGAAGTGTAAGAAGATGATTAGTAGAAACACCTTCTAGTTAGGTAATTTTCAGTACTTACTGCTGCATTTTATTGGATTATTATAATGGGCAAATAGTTTTGCTGTTGTTCTTGATTTTGTTCTAAATAATAATATTTACATGTAAATTCTGGAAGTGCTGAGATTGCTCATAAACACTTGGAAAAAAATGTGTTCAAGAGACTTGGAAAAAGTGTTTGATAGAGTTGTTGGTGGTGTCAGGGAGAAGTACTTGTAGTATTACAAATACTTGTAGTGTGAGGAATCGAAAGGCGGGAGATTAGAAAACATTCAAAGGTTTTGTGTTGCTGTCACCCTAGGATACCAGTCACTTTTGCTTCCATGTGGCTGAAGAGCCTGGAGAAGGATATGCTTTGCACACTGTATTTCACTTTATTGACTCCTTCATGGAACTAAAAGTGTAATAATACTGCCTGTTGGTTAAGTACTGAATTTGTTTTACAGATCATTTGCTTTGCAACCACTCCAGATGGCTATTCACCAGAAGTACCACTTGTGCATACAATCAGGATAGAGGATGATAATGATAATGCTCCATATTTTACACAAGACCTGTTTGAGTTTTGTGTCCCAGAAAATTCCAAACCTGGTAAGAATTGTTTTAAATCAATGAACACACTACTCTGCTCAGTTACATACTGGTATGACTGGGTGTAATCCTGTCTTCTAATTAATGTCAGTGGGATTTCCTGAGAAGGATTTTGTTACAGCAGAGACTGAATTTGCAAAGAGCTGCTTGAGATTTCTTAATGATTAGAAATTCCAAAATGTCATCTCAATCATAGTAAAAAGTATTGTTAAAAGAAGTTTTTAAAAACTAAGGTGATCGTGTTCCTGAAATGATGTAAGAATTTCAGAATGTTACTATTTTTATTTTATCCAAAATAGGTGTTTCCATAAAATGTTTTTAATTTCCTAAACAACTAGAAAGGTGATGTTCTAAGGTGTAAAATGCCTTTGGTTGAGCTTGCAGTGTTTGTCGAAGCTGAAGAGCTAAGGTAGGACTTTTTCTGTGAGAGGGCTGGAGTAGAGTAAGTCTTGCTTCTGCCCTTACCTGTAAAAGGCTGGGATTTGCCCATTACTGACTTCATGTGTCTGTGGAACACACAACAAGAGCAGGGAGAAAGGTGGCCCCCAAAGAATGAGGAATGCAAAAGCCATGGTTTGCCATTCCTTGCTCATCTCCTAGGGAAGGGGTATAGAGTGGGGAAACAAAATGTCTTCCCCATCACCCCAAAAAACCACTTACCTTTCATTGTCTGAGCTGCTCTACTTTTTACTGTGTGAGTTACTGATTTAAAGTGAAGTTCCAAAACCAGTGGGGCTACAGGGATGAGGCATAGCAGTGGTCTGCTTGAGGGGCTAGTGCAGTTTAAACCAGGTCAGAAAGCTCTGAACTGACTTGTCCATCCCCTGACAACACCTTTTCAGCTGTGTTTTGAGATGCTCAATTAGAAGTCCTGGTCAGAAACACTAACTGAAATCGAAACTTTCAGTATTTCTTTAATTATTCTTTCTGACAGCTGTAATAATCACAACTTTGTCTAAGAAGTTAAAAGTTAAAAAAATACCTAGAGGATTAAAATAGATAATTTTACACTATTACTGTATTTTTACTGCTATTTAGTGTGTTTTAAATATTATTTTAATTTAAAGGTAAATGACCAAATAGCTATTTTCATGTGTTTAAAACAGAAATACTTGTTAAAATAATTTTTTATTATATGCAGATTTTTCTGGAACTAAAAATTACTGTATTATGCTCACAGGTGTTTTTGTTGGAAAAGTGACTGCAGAGGACAGAGATGAGCCTTACACTCTGCATACTACGTTGAAATACCGCATTGTGTCCCAAAATCCACCAATTACTCCAGCATTTTCTTTACATGGTGACACCGGTGTCATTTCTGTGTTACTACCACAGCTGGACAGAGAGGTGATCTTTCCTGACGCATCTTTAGCTGTCATCTAATACACACATAAAGCTTCTTAACACCCCCCTGCTCTGTCCNAGGCAGGTTGAAACTAGATGATCTTTAGGGTCCCTTCCAAGCCAGGCCTTTCTATGATTCTATGAATTGCTGGCATGGGAATCACCAGACAGAGCTTCTGTTACCCATTTTTTTTTACCTTCTCTAAGGAGCTTCTGAAGCTTTTCAGAGACCTGTATAATTAGTCGAGAGAGGTTTTGCATGGATCTGCCATATTCTAGTTAACCTTGGCAGAGGACTTCCCACTGCTCTGCTATTCGACCTATGGATTTTTACTCTTTCTGTGGTCGTGAATCCCATGAGCCCTCCTAAATAAGCTTCATTCACAGTGCTTCTTGCTTCTTTACAGAGATGAACCAGTTTCTCTGGAAGTAGTCAGTCATCCTATATGCAACAGATACATTTCTGATATCTCCAACGGTAGTATAAGATTTCCTAAAATTAAAAAGCTAGCCATTTATTCTTATCAGCTAGCTTTTGAGCAAATAAGATACAGGATTTAGTTTTATTTTTTTTATGAAATGTCATGTGAGAGACTACACTAGAAAAACCTGACAGGCGCATGTCTGTCAGAATATTCAGAATATTCAGAATAATATTTCTAGCATAAGACGGTCATTCTAGAAAAAACCACTGCTACAGGCACATCTTTTTTGAAGATAAAAAGAGTTATATTACAGCATATTTATGTTGCTTCATGGCTAAAGTCCACATAAACAGCATGTTGCAAAATTTGCACTTGTAGGTACCATGCTCAACTATATTTGCAAGACAGAGATGCAGTGAAAATGAGCATCACCATGACTACTTAGGAAGCCGTCACAACGACTGCTTGAGGGAAGGAAGGGTTGAAAAATTAGTCCACTGTCTATCTTTTAAAGACAAACTTCTGAAGTAGAACAGGAGATTTCTTTCCTGCACCAGATAAACTGAATGCTGATTCCAGGCATTCAGAACCAGAGTTGCTGTCTTCATTTACATAATCCCTTATTTTGTGCCTAATCTGTCTTTACTGTGTTGTCCTGTTCCCTGCTATTCCATTCTCACTGTTTCCCCCTGGTCCTCCTTTCCTTTGTTGTTCAGGTATTAATAAGGCTAAAAAAAGGTTTCTGCTGTTTTGACTCAAGTCAGGGATTTAAGTGGGCTGCTTATCAGAGAGCCCCTTGGAACTGATAGGAACACTGACTCAGTGCCAGATCCTGCCAAATGGCAGGCATTGCCCATTGAAGATAATAGCCCAAACAGGGGCTTGATTGCAGCACCATTTCCTTCTTCCTTAGTGAAATAAGAGACATGCATTTGAACAATTGAGCTGCTGGCAACCTAAGGGAATACTCTGTTGCTCCAAAGGGGGGACAAAAACAGCAAATCAAAGTGTGTCTTCTGTATCTTCCAAAACTTCAGGTTTTGGAAAATAATGCTGGCGTGGTGAGAAGCTTTATTTGATACAGAATATAGCATGCATCTTACTAACAGATGCTGAACTCAGTGCTACTTAGCTACCAAAAAGTACTTTGCTGCTTTTTCTTTTGAAACTATAGGGAAAAAACCCCCAAAACTAGTTGCCTCATTTTGTCAGGGAGCACTGAAGTTACAGAAGAGTTGTGGAATGGGAGTGAAATATTTGCCTGTACTCTGGTGGGATTAAAAAAGTGAGTTGTCAAACTTTTGTATGCTTTTATTTTTCTTTTCAGCTTGTTCCCAGTTACACCTTATTAGTTGAAGTGAGAGATATGGCAGGTCAGCCTTTTGGTTTGTGCACTACAGGAACAGTTGTTGTCAAAATTGAAGATACAAATGACAATGCACCAACCTTTAAACAGATACAAGTAAGTGCATAAATGAAATGTCTGTCTGAAGGATAAAAAAAAAAAGACTATTTTCATTCCCTTCCTAATTTCTCGATGGACTGTTCCTCAAGTATGAAGCCTAGTGCCCTGAGATGGTTAATGCCAATATGAAAGTTTGAGAATGCCCTATTGGTTGTTGTGCTGTTTGGCAATTACACTTACTGGTGTATTAGTTGTTTTGAGTCATTTACCTCATGCCCATTGGGAGAAAGCAGGTATGATTCATTCATTTACTTCTCCTGCAATCCATAGTCTTAGAAGTCCCATAATTTAACCATTTTTTTGTATGGTAAAAACAGATTCACTTTTAAGCATTATCATGGCCACATTACCATTTGACCAGCTTTTGACTGCTTCTGTGTTGGAAATGAAAATGTGTCAGTGAAGTAGGTGCAAGGATTTTCACTGAGATGCCCATGCTTTACCAACATTTCTGCTACAGAAGTGTTTAAACCACTTCTTGTTCACCAATAGCTATAACTCGGCCTTATGTCTTTGCTTATTCCAGCCATCTGTATGATTCAGGACAGAGAGTATGTCTCAAAAACTTTACTCTTTCTATTCACTACTGTAGAATATCATCAGTGATATTAACTGAGAATCACCCTGAGCTGGTACAGAATTACACATCTCTTTAAAAAGACAGAAAAATAAGAAAAATCCTTTTATCCTTTGCCATCCAAGTAGAGATCATTTCATCCTTCTTGGCTTTTCCTCAAGTTCTTTTGGTTTGTTTATATAAATTTTTTAATTTGCCCCAGTGATTTTTCTAATTCTCATCTTGATCAGGTTGTATGCAAATAAGAATCTATAGCTGATGTAACTGAGGGAAACTGTATAAATTCCAGAATTAATTATGTCAGTAATAGTTTGAGTGTAGGAAGAAGCTGAGATTTCAACTGTGCTGGCAGGAAAGGTTTACTATTTGACGTAAGGTGTATGGGAGGAGTGGGGAAGATATGCTAATGCACGAAAACAAAATAAATTTCTACAGTAGCTTGATAAATTGACATATTTGGTCTAAGAAAGTTTATTTAAATATGGTGTTATTCAGTCCTGCATCATGGATCAGTATTGTATTATTTAAATTGTTGTGGTTTTGTTTTTTTTTTTTTTTTTATACTCCAAGTATGAAACACGAGTGGAGGAAAACAAAGTGCATGTAGAAATACTGAGAGTCTCTGTTGTTGATCTCGATGAACCTGGTTCACCTGGCTCAGGAGCAGTATATGAAATCATAAGAGGAAATGATGATCAGGCCTTTGAAATTACAACAGACAAAAACACAAATGAAGGAATACTGTGTGTTGTTAAGGTAAGTAAAAATTGAACTGCTAGAGGAAAATTTGTGTATATTCAGGTTTTTGCTTTTAAAACCAAAAATCTAGAAATCATTTTTACTCAAAGAATACCTGTCGCTGTCAGGCTCATCAGACTTCTGATCTGAATTCTCTTCTAGAGCAGATTATGTACAGCAATTACAGCTCATGTGTGGTACATAACCCACAAAACTCACCTTCCAGACCACTCCTCAGTTTTGTGTGCTCAGAATCCGAGGAATTCCCTTTGGTTTGTAATTTCAGATGCACATCTTTTTATTGTCATTTTGAAGGAAACATCAGTGGTCAAGGTGCACACAGGAGTGTTGTATATTCGTTGACTTCACAGATGCCACATTTCACTTGCCAATCCTATTTCTTCTTTTTCATGTTACAGCCACTTCATCTTCAGAAGAACTTGGTGGTTTTGCCTGGTTCCACAGTTGTTCAGACTTAGGCGTGTAATCGGAGGAATGGTTCTTGGCTAGGTTTCTAACAGAAATAGGAGAGGGGCAAAGGAGGGAAAGGTTGAGCACCTTCTCCAGTCTTACTATCTCTGAGAGTGATTAAACTTTTTATCTCGGCATAAAGCTCTGCAGGTCTTATTTTACAGTGTAGTGACTTCTGGTTTGCTTTTTTTGGGGTGTGAGGAAGTCCACATACATACAAGACTTTATGTTTGTTTAGTTACTTGTAATACCCAGTACTTTACAGATATGAAGTAAAAGGTCTGCTGCATCTGTACTCCAGCACATCCCTTTGCTGCTCCATGCCTCTTTTTCACCATCTGTGAAAACTGCCATAAGAGGTAGCTCTTAAGGAGCAGAGAAGACTAATATTAAAATTTGAAGATGTAAATTATAGAGGTAGAGTTGCCAATAATGTTTTTTTATTATCATTTATTATGGGTTTTTTGTTATTGGTAATTATTTGAACTTTTTCTAAAGCTCTGTCCCTGGTGTATGAACACAGTTTAAATTTCTTATATTTATTGTAGTGTTGTAGTAGACTAGAGACTTGTGACTTTAGGATAAAATTAGCTCTGTTAAAGGCATATGATAGCTTTAAAGAAGGTGTCTGAAGAATAAATGGTAGCTACTTACTGTCAACCCTATAAATTCAGATGTATTTGTAGGCACTAGAAAGAAGTGTGATTGACTAATGGTGGAAAGGAAAGATATGTAAGCTAAAATAATGGCCAACTAGATATGGAAGAAGAAAATACCCCACCATGATTTAATTGTTTTCACAGTGGATTCACTAGTAATTCACTATCCGAATACTCAAATAAAATTTTGCAGTGGTGCTGCTTGTCTTATTAGGGGTATTTCCTCAGGCTCTTTTCTTTGACCAACTTAGAAGTTAACATTTTTTTAAAACGAATCACGTCCCTTCACTATGTCTCAAGATGGATGTTCAAGAAGGATAGCTGACTTATTTTGTAAATAAATGTGGTACAGTTTTATCTATTTAATAATTGAGCAGTGAAACCAATACAAAATTTTGTATTGGTTTGAAGGAAAAGAAACAACACTCCACCTTTGTTACAGGGACTGGACTATGAAAGCGCCAAGCAAAGGGTCCTTGTGATTGGAGTCAACAATGAGGCACCATACCTACTGGCACCACATTCGCAACAACTTTCCCAGAGCACCTGCTCTGTTACAGTGCATGTCCTGGATCTGGATGAGGGACCAGTGTTTAAACCATGTGTGTTACGCTTAGATGTTAAGGAATGTGAAGATATTGGGACAGCTATTGGAAGATACATAGCAGAGGATCCAGAAACTGGAAATAGCGAAGGCATAAGGTATGAAACAACATTGCCTACTAGTTTTTTTGGAGTACAGCATGGGTAGGATACGGGAAAGGGGAAAAAGTTGTTGATGCTATATGTATGTGTGTGCACCTGGACACCTGTGAGTGTATATGAATACACGTAACTAAATATGTATGTGCGTACATTTGCATATGTGTGTATGCTTGGGATCTTTAAAAAGACAAATTTTTCATGACAGATACCGGATACCACCTGGCCAATGTAATTGGATCAACATAGATGAAAAATCGGGTGAAGTCAGAACTGTTAAAGTCTTAGACCGAGACGTAGGAGAAATGAGACGAGGTCAATGCAATATCACAGTCCTTGCAATAGACAGAAGTAAGTACTAAATGTTGTTTTCATTCTTTGTGGTCTGTAACAGATGTTTTTGTGCAAATTAAGTGTGGGGACAACTGTAGTGGTTCACACCAGTGGCCCACCTAGTCCATTGTCTTGTCTTTGGGATAGCTCTATCAAATGCTTAACGAATATTATACAGCAGGGAAAGCCTTTAGAAATCAGCACATTCTAAATATTTTGAAAAGTTGTCTGCCCTAATTTAAAATCCTTTAGTAATTTTAAGTTAAGAGATTTTCCTGTGGATTATATTCTTTTATTTCTTGACTGTTCTTTTTTTAAGTGATGGAACCTGGCAGCTGTGAACTTAATAACAGAGCAATTTTTGAAAAGAAGTTGTTAACCTTGCAGCTAAAAATTCTATGTCCAAGTTTGCATATTAAAATTAAATGTAAATAATATGAATTTGAATTGTTTAGAACTTCTCTTGTGTATAAATTAAACAGGATATATGCATCTGCAATCAACTGTTTTTAGAGAAAGGATTAAAAAGTAGTCTTGATGTAATTTCACTGAAA
This sequence comes from Calyptomena viridis, assembly GCA_013390005.1. Classification (NCBI taxonomy): domain Eukaryota; kingdom Metazoa; phylum Chordata; class Aves; order Passeriformes; family Eurylaimidae; genus Calyptomena; species Calyptomena viridis. Next base: position 42,755 of record WEIV01029177.1, on the reverse strand, counting down.
TGCATACACATGCATTGACCATTCATGTCTTGGAAAAACTGTAGTTAGGAGGAAGAGCTCATTCACTTCTTGCATTTAGATTTTGGTGACATAGTATGTGCTACTGATGGATCTTGCTACTGCATGGTGACTTAGAAGGTAGAGGACAGCCCACTGTTTCTTAAACTGTTTGTGTTTCCAGGGGAGGTGAGGGCAGTGAAAGCGTAATTTATTTTCTCCTTCCAGAAATTAAAAGGCTGGAGATCTTCACTTTTTCACTCTGATTGTCTTAGTGTCCTTTATTCCTGGTTTATGGGCTCTTCCTCTTCTCATCCTCCTGTTAGAACAGTATATGTCCCCACACAGATACACATGCTCAACAAAATACATGGTCTGCACATGGAGATCTGGGTGCTGTTCATTCAACAACCAGCCAAACAAAGAGAAGCAGCCAAGAAAGCTGTGAGAACTCCCTCTCTGGCTAAATCAGCAGTTGCTTTCCACCTTACTTCTAAACTTAGATATTACAGTTGATGATATTTCATTGTGCAAGTTTGGACTAGAAGTCAGTATGTGAATGTTAGAAGGAAGTTCTAAAACTACTTATTTTTTATCTCATAGATGGTAAAACAGGCACTGGAACAATTCAGGTTTGCATTGTGCCTGGGAACAAGAACTTTCCACGAATCGCTCAAACAGATTATATAATGTGCAGAGACAGAAAGCCAATCTGCCTTACTGCACAGGATGGTGATGAGGCTCCTTACAGCACACCCTTTGTTTATCGCATAACTGACCGTAACTTGGATTCCATGTGGAAGATAACTCCGCACAATGGTATGTTAAGAATTCCTTCTTCTCATTGAGCTGTAGGTTAAAAGGTGCTGAAAGTATAAATCCTTCCATGATGTAGTTTTTTGTCAACACATTCAAACTAACTCTAAACTAACTAATGCAGATCTGGTAGCAGTATAGCTGTAACAGAATGCAAGATTGTGGTTATGGTTGCATTTGTGACAACTGAGTTGCAGGTATTGTTGACACTAGATCTGTTTTTGTCTTTTTTTACAGATAATTCTGTATATCTTTCACCAAAGGGTGATATTCCATTTGGAGTTTATGATATTCCTGTAAGTGTAATGGATAATGGAGGAAAGGTAGGAGAGAACAACGTAAGAGTTAACTACTGTGACTGTGTTACTCCAACCGAATGCGATGGCAGGAGCCGTCAACTTACTGGCGGAAATGTTACTCTTGGTCTCTGGGCCATCCTTGCAATGATATTAGGATCGCTATTATTGTTATGTAAGTATACTTTTTTTTAACACAAAGTGTAAACCGCTTAATTTTAACATCAGCTGAGAGAACATGATTCAAACTTGATTCAAACATTTTTTATTTTCACAGTTGTATAGCTATCATCACTGACTTAATGTACCTGTTCTATTTGTATCAGTGTCGCAGGCTTCTTGCTCTCATCTTGTGCTACAGTTACTCTGTGTGGATTTTTGTTTGTTCATTTAAGTATGTTTTGTGTAAGATGTTTTGTATGTTCATGTTAGCAAGACCAAAAAACCTGCATTCAGTGCTTGAACCACAAATATGGCATTCTAGCGCTTATCAGATCAAGCAAAGTTTGAGTTCTAGAAACATTTCTGTTTCTATAAATGCTGAAAGCAATTTCCTAGAGCACTTTGTGATCTTGTGTTGTGGATTAAAACATGGAGTATCTGAGTCACTGGATTTTACAAGAGCCCGTATAATCTAGAATCATAGAATATGCTGAGTTGGAAGGGATCCATCAGGATCATCCAGTCCAGCTCCTGGCCCTGCACGGGACACCCCAAGAATCACACCGTGTGCCTGAGAGCGCTGTCCAAACGCTTTTTGAACTCAAGACAGGCTTGTGCTGTGGCCACTTCCCTGAGAAGCCTTTTCCAGTGCTCAACCACCCTTTGGGTGAAAAACGTTTTCCTGATATCCAGTCTAAACCTCCTCTGACTTAGCTTCTTGCCAATTGCTTGAGTCCTGTCCCTGGTCATGAGAGAGATCTGTCCCTGCCTCTCTGCTTCCTGTCATAAGGACTGCAATGAGGTCTTTCCTCAGTCTCCTCTTCTCCAAGATGAACAGGCCAAGTGATCTCAGGTGCTACTCATAAAGCTTCCCCTCTAGACCCTTCACCATCCTCGTGGCCACCTTTGGACGCCCTCTAATATTGTAATATCACATACTAATTAATATGTGCCCCAAACTGCACACAATATCCAATGTGAGGCCGCACCAGTGCAGAGCAGAGTGGGACAATCACCTTCCTCGGCCAGCTGGCAATGCTTTGCCTGATGCCCCCAGGACGTGGTTGGCCCTCCTGGCTGCCAGGTCACTGCTGACTCATATTCAGCTTGCTGTCAGCCAGGATGCCCAGGTTCCTTTCCACAGTTCTGCTTTTCAGCTTCTCATTCCCTAGTCTATACACACAACTAGGGTTGCCCCATGCCAGGTGCAGAAATGTTGAAGGACAGGTTGAACACTTCCACAACAGACCAAAACTTTGAATACATGTTGTGCTACTGGAGTTGCTGAAAACCACACAGATTCTGAGAAGGTAAGGCTGTTAACCAGTGAGATGGTGACAGTGATATGTAAAAGCAAAACCAGGTCATTTTTTTCACCAGAGTCAGACATATAACATCCTTAATAAATCCTGACTAATAACATCCTTAAAAATCAGAGGACATGCTACACTAACTAGTATTACAGAGTTTGTGTTGCTTTGGTGTTTTTTTTTCTTACCTCTTTCTTTTGGTTTTTTTTTCTGGTAATTAAACTGTCTTGCTCCTATTTAATATCAACTAGCTGTTCTTACTCAAGTAGGTAGAAAACTGTGACCTGGACATGTTTTGAAGGCTAGATAGATCAATATTTTATCTCAACAGGACAGGTACCCAAATCTGTGATATAGCCTGAAGGTGGAATTTTCAGATATGGGAATGCTCAGTAGAGGAACTGTATCGAATGTCATCTACCTTTTTTGTCACTGCCTCTTGACTGCATCCCTTGCAAATAGATCCTTTATTTTATGATAACTAGGTTTTACCCTATTCAATGCTGTCATGGATGTCTTCTTCCCATCTGTCAGCATCAGGATGCAACCTGCCTGAATCACTGATGCAGATCTTGCTGACAGCTGATGCTACAAAGCTAAATTAGCTTGAAAGTGGCTCTTTTACAGTGGCTAGTTTTCACAGAAGTTTGTATTTTCAGAGATCAGATTTCTCAGTGAGCAGTTAGGGAGAACTGTTCTGTTCCTCATGGGCTTTTTTTGCTTTTAAACTAACAGTTTGAAATGCAAAGAAAAAAGAATGGTTCTCTGAATGAAGGGTATTATTAGTTGTACATGATTCTTTTATGCAAAGACATTTTTGTGTGAGTCTCCATGACAACAAAAAATAGTATTATAGGAGGAATAAAATGAATGCAAGCAATTAAATAAGATTGTTCTGTATCATAATGTTGGAAGTCTTCCAGGTTCTGCTGACCTTTTGTGTGAAACAGAATTTTCTGGTATTGGGACCTTTAGCTTGCATGTTAGTTCCTTGTGATATAATTTGACATATGTATATTCATAGATGAAAAATGTCTGATGCACAACTTTGTTATAGGCATAAGACATGATTGTTCACCTGGATTTGGTCTAAATCTTTATTGTTACTATGAAATTGTACAGTCACAGTGCTTTCATAAAGGATGCTTTTGGAAAAACTAAGATGTATTTTAGAAGAATGATGTAGTCCAACAATGAAGTGAAAACTCTGTATACTATGAAAAAAATGTGTATATATACAGCTTTGTATATGGGCAATTTTGGAAAATAATAATTTTTTTTAAACCATAGTTGATGTTTAGGCATTTAAAATTCAGTATCCAACGTAAATAGGTACCGTTATGAGATAAAGTTTATAGTATTATTTTCTTTCCATAGTAATCCTGATCACAATTTGTGGCTGCTGTGGCCGTGGGGTAATGCACAGGCAGGTGACTGATGATTGTGCCAATCACAATTTAATAATTTCAAACACAGAAGCTCCAGGAGAAGAAGTGATGGTAAGTTGTCTGTTTGCTTCAATGTAGAAACTTGTAATTAAGATGTCCATAGCATTGCAGTTTGAGAACAAGACCACCTGCAAGTAAGTGATTTGGTAAAGGAAATATGCAATCAACACAGGGATCATAAGATGTGCTTTGCTATTTAACAAGAATTTGAAAATTCTTACTTTAGGCAGAGTTGATAGTACCATATACATTTAAATGTACCTTTTAGGTACTAGCCCAGCTGCTTGTAATTCTTCTAGATTTTAAGTGGTTGGAAGTTTCAGGTGAACCTTTTAATAACTTCCGTCAGTTTCAACAATGAGCTTAGATGGAAATTTACTAGTTTGCTTATGTTGAACATGTGCTTATGGCAAAATTTAATTGTTTTTCCTTGGAGAAGGATTTTTAAATTTAGAAGATGGCAGGTACAATTTCTGCCCTTTCCCTGAAAAATTACCTCAGATACAGTTGATTTCATGAACAGTCTGTATTCCTAAAATTTTTTCTTGCTTTTGGCATCTAAACTTCTTCCAATCTGCCATGAACATCATTCAGTCCAGGACTGTATTTGTACACAAGAACTTAGCTCTGCAGACTCTTCCTCTTTTAAGTGTTCCCCACCCCTGACTTTGTCCTCCCTAAGAAAAGATGTTTAAAGATAATTTACTTCACATTGAAAATGAAGAAATCCTAATAGTCACAAGTGTCAAATTTCCTGTTGCCTGTGAAGCATAATGTAGTGCCCTTATAAACTAGTATATGGATTATAGCACATTTCACTGGAATAAAAGCCCAGTTTTTGGATCTCATAACGTATTTAAATGCAGATTTCCCCTCTTTCCCCTTGTCACTGTATCCCTTCCAAAGACCATTTACTGGTCTTTATACACTAAGTACTAAGGATAGCCTTTTATTCGAAATATCACAGTACAGAGATATGGACACTTCCTAATTCTCAGTTTTGACTGTTTCTGATTGCTGTTTTGTCTTTTGAATTGAAAAAGAAAGGTATCCCCCCTACTGCTTCTTTTTTTAGGATCACAATATAATTCCTTTACAAACTACATGTGATCAAGGAGGGTATGGAGTAAAAACAGGAGATCAACAAACATTTGAAATGGTAAAAGGAAGAGGACATACCCTGGAATCAGTCAAGGGAGGTGGACATCAGACTCTGGGATCAGTTAAAGAAGGAGGAGGACAGACTATGATGGATACATGTAGATACTCCTACTCAGAATGGCATAATTTCACACATCCTCGTTTAGGCGAAGTAAGTATTCTGAAACTGATTTTTTTTGAGGTGTAGGTTATAGTCAATATATACAGACCTTTCAAGAAAGACATGTAATTGTGCTAGGAAGGCGGTTTTCTGGTTTTGGTTTCATTTCATTTTTCCTCTTCTTTGCTCGTCTGCATCCTCTTTGCAATATTGCCCTTTCAGGAAGTCATCCTTGACATATTTCATACATTAGTGTAAAATACTTTCTTTTCTTGACTTAAACTATAGGCAGTGTGCTATTTTTCATTTTGAATGAATTTAGAATAATTACTGAAGCTTTTGTGAGTTCTTCTGAGAATATACGTTTGCTTTTATTCTAACTGCTTGCTTTCTACTAACTGAAACCTCATACTTAGCAGTGGAGCGGGAATGAATGTACAGCATTAGAAGTGTAGTCACTCCATGCCTTGGAGATCAAAAAACTCACTGCTTGTCTAACTAGTTATGTGTAAATAAGTCCTTTCATATCAAGTGGATTTTAGTGGCTTGACAGGTTATTTAAACAGGTTCTTCCTCTGTAATTGTTACATACATGATTAGTAGAAATTATTTCTTTATTAACTACTTATATTTTGTAGTCTTAATGATATAGACCAATCATGTGCATTTTTTGTATGTAGGAATCCATTAGAGGACACACTCTGATTAAAAATTAATCAATGAAAGGTAAATCAAAAAAGAAATTATTTTTATGCAATATGTTTAGGATAACAATTTAAGAAAATAAAAAGTTATGTTCTCTTCCTATCCAGAAGGTGCACCTATGCAGACAGGATGAAGAACAGAAGCATTCTGAAGATTATCTCCTTTCATATAACTATGAAGGAAAAGGATCCTTGGCTGGCTCTGTAGGCTGCTGCAGTGATCAGCATGAAGAGGAGGCACTTGACTTCTTAGATCAGTTGGAACCCAAGTTTAGGACATTAGCAGAAACATGCATAAAAAGATAAATGTGCCTTTCACAGTGCTGAAAAAAATCTGTAAATAAGTGGCTGTTGTACTTTTGTGATATTAGGTATTTTGGAATTGAGTGGGGAAGAGGCTTATAAAAATTAATGTAGACTGGTGAGAGTGTAACTCTTGCTTTAAATTTACATTTTCTTATGGTGGACACATTCCATCAAAGAAAGGGATTCAAGATACTTTGTCTTTAGATTAATATAGTAATGCTAGTTTCTACTTAGATTACATTTTGCATTCTTTGTGATGACTAAAAATGCAAAACTTGGTGTTCTTTCAATTCATTATTCAGCTTTAAAATTTTATGGTATTTGGCTTTGGAGAAGGAAAGCTTTTTAACTCACTGTTTCTTTGTTTACTTTTAATTTTGTAGAAATGAAACAAAAACCATTGTTAGTAGATATCAAATACCTTGTTAATTTTTAACTTATATGAACTGAGATACAAAATATTTTTTCATTTGGGACATAAAAATACTCATGAATATATTAGAAGAGATGACATTTTGATTGAAAATTAAATATATATATATATATTGTATATATGTAAAATAATATTCAAAATATATTTTTCTTCTAATGGGTTACCACCCATCAAACTTGCTATCCTAAGGGATTTATGGCATCACCACACAGAATATCAGCATTGTATGCGAGCGTGTGTTTTTCTTTTAAGGAAATTAAAAAGAAAAAAAAAAATTGCAAAACAGAGGCAACTATCGTATTTCAAATGAATGCAAGACAAATCTCATGTTTACTTCACGTAAGTCTGTACTTCAGTTTCTTGTGAGTTTTGACATAGTATCATTGCAGAAATGATGAGCGTTGCCAGGATTTTTTTCCAGTGTAGCTTTTTTTACCTGCCCTGTTATGGACTTCACTGTTTCTTAAGTAGAACTTGGCAGAAGATACAGCTCAAATGAATTGAGCATACTCTGCATTAATAATGAATTTTAGAGATGTCTTTTTATTGAGATGCAAAATTACACTGGTATAAACTGTGTTTTGAGTGTAATATGTGGTATTTGTAGAGGTTAGCATTTACATACATCTCTGTCAGAAATCATCTGAATCCCATTTGTTATTTTACTAGATTTAGCATATATATACACTATATATATATATACACACACAAAAGTCTGAAATAGCTTTGGCAGATGACAGTAGTAGGGCCTGAATGCTGCCATAAGCAGCAGGTGGAATTTCACCTCTGCTTTCCAGGACTTAAATATTTTTAATATTTGCACTTCTAGTTAAATAGTCTGTCATCTGCACTCTGGGAATTCTCTTGTGCCTTAAAAGAACGTCTCTGTGCTTATGAGAAACTTGTGCAATTACTTATTTCTGTTACTATAATTCTACTTTTAGGATTTTGTCTGGAAACATGTGCCTTAGGGATATTTTTAAATATTTACTATAGCTAATGATCTGTAAAAGAAATAATTACTACAACCAACAGTCATGCTGCTCTAAATTTCAGCTGCTGCTGACTGCCAGCGGTTGCAGTTCATTCCACACAAATTGTGGTCAGTGAAAACCCTTAACAGTATAAAACCTTTCCAACATTATAAAATACTACTTTTAAAACCTTATCTTTCACACTGTAAGTGGGCTTCAGAATATTTCTGGTAAGAGCTAGCTATGGTTAAGAACTTCACAGACCAGTTTTCAATGTATTTTAGTGTATCATTTGAAAGTGGCAATGAATTTGTTCTGAACACTGCTAGTGGCAAGACTGACAGTCTTCAACAGCAAAATACTAAATGGGAACTAAGGTGTTACAAACTTGCTTTATTTAAAAAATGTGTGCTAACACTGCTTTTCTGAACACTGCTCTTCTTTATCACTAACATAAATGAATTTTTCTGTACATGGACAGTCAGATCTGTGACTGATGTAAGTCAGAATTGCTCTGCTGGTGCCAGTGAAACTATGCTAACTTTATGCCAGGTGAAGATCTGTTGTCTAGTCATTATCTGGCTGATTTGTGTCTTGTATGTTTATGTTTACTTGGCTAGAAACTTTTTAAGGTAATATTAATGTCTTTCCCTCCCTCTCAATGTTTGGTGGTGTTTTTGTTTGTTTGGTAGTTTGTGGTGTTTTTTTTAAATTATATAAAAATCCTATGATTCAGACGGACCTAGGATAAATACCAGACTACACTCTTTTGAAATTTACTTGGAGGGTTATGTAGAGAAGCCTCTGGGAGTATGGTTTCTTTTCTAATGAAATATAATAGCAATAATGTTCTGAAAGAATAGGCCAAATTTTTATGAGCTTAAGTTGAATTGGCATTGCCTGTTTTAAGTAGATGGTTGCTAACTTACCAATGTGGAGTTAAAATAATAAATTATTTAAATCAAAATAATCTATTTCTAGTCTAATTTACTTTTTCGTTTCAAGGGGTTTTTTTACATTTTAACAAACATATGATTAGTTACTTTAATTTTTTGTCCATTTTTAAACAAAGTAGAAATCTGGAACCACTTCTACTTGTCTCTTTTAAAATTAAAGTTTGGAATTGAACCAGCTATTTCTGTAAAACCAAGAGTAGAAATGAGATGCTTTAAAAAATGAGCTATAAAACATTATTTGTATCTTCTTGTATCTTCTAAATATGTGAATGGAAACTTTGTATAAAGCATTAAAGTTTACAGAGACCAAGTACCAGATAGCATTTGTGTAAAGCTTACAAATGGAATATTTCAAAATGTATAATTCACTTGTTGTTACTGTCTTGAATCACCTTAAAAATTGTGAAGATCTCTTCGACTAGGTAATTTGCAAACTACCTAGCAGTGTCAAAATTGTCTTAACATCATATTTTTAGGTATATTTTGTACAACAGTGAGTAATAAATTTTTTCAAAATAAAAAGATCTTCTACAAAAACTGTTCATTTCTGTACATGAACCAGTTTATGAAAATAAGCATACCTGTTTCTGAAGGGGATTGGACTTTTAAATTCTAATTGAAGTAGTTTTGTGACATTGTAATGCTAGTAGTACTTGTCCTTGCAGCATGAGCCGTGGTGGGTTCTAGCTGGGGCTTTATAGCACAAGCTGGCCAGCTAGTCTCTGTCTTTACCAGTGCTTCTAAAATGTTCACAGAGCAATTGATGAATTCAAGATCTTAAAAGTCCAAAGCATTACTTTGTCATCTCACTGATAATAGGCACTGTGTATTTTTTTACAATTTATCAAAACCTTGTAAGGAAAACTAATGACAGCAGATAACCCAAATTTTCACATTTGGCACATAAAGCTGCAGAGAATATCAGTATTGTGAGGACTAGGATACTATGATCAGGGGACCAGCGGAATATCAGGTTTGGTTATCTGGCTTCAAGGAGAGAGGGAAGTTCATAGATTGGCTGAGATTGGAAAGGACCTCTGAAGGATGCCAGCCTAGACCAACATCCCTGCTTCAGCGTTCTCTGTGGGTGTATTTGGTTTCTGTGGCCAGGCTTTGGTGTGGGGCAGAAGTGCTGCCAGAGCCAATGCCAGCCAGCTCCAGGCAGGACCCGCCACTGACCGAGGCCAGGCCAGTCAGGAGTGATAGTAACACTTCTGTGATAACATATTTAAGAAGAGAGAGATGAAGATGAGAGCCAGAGAAGAGTGAGAACATGTGAACAACAATACTGACACCAAGGTCAGTGCAGAAGGAGGGGAGGAGGTGCTCCAGGTGCCGGAGCTGAGGTTCCCCTGCAGCCCATGGTGAAGACTGTGGTGGAGCAGCTGTGCCCCTGCAGCCCATGGAGGACCATAGGGGTGCAGAGCTGGAGCAGGTGGATGCCTGAAGGAGGCCGTGATCCTATGGGAAGCCTATGTTGGAGCAGGGTCCTGGCAGAGACCTGCTGACCTGTGGGGAGAGCAGCCCACACTGGAGCAGGATTTCCTGGTAGGACCTGTGGGGGACCCATGCTGGAGCAGCCTGTCTCTGAAGGACTGCACCCTGTGGAAAAGTGACCCATGTGGCAGCAGTGTTTGAAGAACTGTTGCCCATGGGATGGACTCGCACTGGAGCAGTTTGTGAAGGACTGTCTTCTGTGGGAGGGACTCCATGGGAAGCAGGGGAAGGACTCTTCTCTCTAAGCAGCAGAAACAGCAACTGACTGTAATCCCCATTCCCATCTCCCTGCACCTCTTGGAGAGAGGAGGTAGAACTTGGAAAGAGAGGAGTGCAGGGAAGGTGTCCTTAAGATTTATTTTACTTCTCATTCTCAAGCTCTGATCTCATAGTAATAAATTTAATTAATATCCCCAATTGGAGTCTGTTTTGCCCATGATGGTGATTGGTAAGGGATCTCTCATGGCCTTTATCTCAACCCAGGAAAGTTACATTTTCTCTCCAATGTCTGTTTGCAGAGGGTAGTGAGAGAGTGGCTTCAGTGGGTACCTGGCATTCGGCCAGGGTCAAACTACTACAGTGGGCAAACAGCAAACTTGTCTAGAGACATATTGGCAGCTGGGTGTATCTGGTCCTTGAAGTGGGGAGTGACCCCCTGCTGTCAACCATTCATTGCTTCCTCCTGGTGCTTCTGCATGGCTCAGGTTCAGCATGCACGGATGCTCCACTTGAGAGCACACCTGGCTCCTCCCTAGCTTTGAGGACAGTGAACCCATCTCAGTATTCACTCATCATCAACATTCAGTACGAGGGTCTGTGGCACTCCATGCTGCCTCATCAAGCAGTCACCATCAGAGGGCTGAGCTCAGCATTTATATGCTGGCCGTACTTGTGAGATAGAGGGTGGTTGCATCCACTGTTCTGAGAGCTGGAGTGACTAAGCTGTAGAGAAACTGGTAGGAGGGGAAAGAAAAAAGGCCTGAAACTAAGCTGAGTCACCTCAACCTCAGTTAACTCAAGCTGGGGCTATACTTGAGCATTACAATGAAAATGGGATTCAAAGTCTCCCATTGATCTTGCATTTTTCCTGGTTTTCTGTGTTTTCCCAAGGGGAGGGTAAGGGGGCAAAACATTCTTTTATGAGGAGGCTATTTTGCAAGGTGCTGTTCTTGCTCTTTTAACTCAACTCAGAGCCTTCTGAATGAATCTAAGGCAAGATTTTTTGGTTAAAAGGGCTATGTTATTAGAACAGAAATGTACCTGAGTTGTGAAAGGCACCAGCTTCTTTAACAGAATTACTTATACAGAAAATAGGCTACTATAAAATCTATCATTTCATGGTTTTTGTTTTGGCCTTAAAACTTTGGTGATTGGTTGTTTGGGTTTTTTTCAGGACAGTGTGTGTTTCCCCATGAAGTATTGTTGATTTCCACTGAAACGTTTATTGATTATTCCCCTTCAGTACATATTCAAGTGGAACAATGTGAATATTCATTCAAACTTCTGTAATATCTTCAGATAAAACCATGACATTAAAAAATGTTTATGTATAAAAATCAGATTTGCTGGATTAAAAGTTGCCCAGATAATACTGATGATCAACAAACCTAGGTAAGGAGATCTACAGAAGTAATACATTGTTTTGAACAGTTTTCATCTAGAATCTTATTTTGACTGAAGCATGTTGAAAACTCTGTATGCTATGTTTTCCGTCAGCAAGTATCTTGAAGAAATCTGTGACCCCAAAGTAGTAGCTTCATATGTTATGGATAACCAACATTGTTTACGTTCAAGCAACTCACCAGTCAATTTATTCTGTTCTCTGATCCCAGCCTCCTCATACTATTTTGGGACTTGTCCTCTTTAGTCCTAGCCTCTAGATCCTTTTCTTACCCTAGTTTCTCTCTTCCCCTTTTCCTTATTTGTTCTCAGCCCTGGCCTCAGGACATGTCTCTGTGTGAATACTGGTATAATCTCTTACCTCCCAAAAGATCTGTTTTTGTTTTTGTTTTGTTTTGTTTTTAATATGTCAAACATCTTTGTTGCAGTTTACCTTCTCTTCTTCCAGTGCAGCTTGTGTGTCATCTGAGTGGGCTGTCTGCACACCAAGATAGACAGTACAGGGCATGTGTGGAAAAGGAAAACAGTAAGCAAAAACTCTAAAAATCTAGCCACCTACAAAGGAAATAATCATCATGCGGTGAATTTCAAGTTAGCAGAGATTTAGACAATGATCCAATGTGGATCATGATTCATTTAATCTGAAGATAAAGGTCAAATGACCTCTGTATCTGATTTCAGTTAGAAGGCCTATGGTTACAGTCACATCTGAAAGGAAAGCCTTGGTCAACTTCAAAGATTCCTAGATGAGGAACACTTCAGAATGGTCTTTCTTTACATATGAGCCATCAGACACTCGTAAGTTTTCTCCAAATTGCAAATCAGACTCATGATTTGGTAAAGTGTGAAAGTCATGGTACCAATAGACATATAACTGGCAGTAGAATAATCCCTGGGAAATAGTCAAACTTTTGTTTAAAAAGCTAGAGACACGGAAAATTTTGAATAGGAAGGTGTGTGTGCATGCAATTTTTTTTTCACTTTCTAAGAAAGCATTAGATTGTTAGGCTAAAGTTAAATATGCTGTTGAGAAAAAAGTCAGCCTCCACTTGATCTCAAACAATTTAGATTTTCAATGCGAATTATCTTCATCTGTTGAAATTATTATGAGAGACTGAAAGTAATCTCAGACAAACACGGAAGCATTATGCAACTCTTTAAATACAGGTAACTTTGCAGGTAACTATAATTAAACCATCCCATAACTACAACCAAACCATGACAAATGTATCACATAAATGCTAAAACAGATCAAATAGGCCCATAAAGTCCCATCTCTTTCCTCCCACTTTAGGGAGGCTGTAATTTGACCAGATCAAAGAGTATATTATGAGGTTTTATGATCCATCTGTGCTCTAGAACACAAAAGTAATTTGCACCTTTTCCTTGCCTCTCTAAAACATAGTTTTAAGATCACCTTATATCTTGGGTTTGGTTTTGTACACAGCTCAATCTATCACTACATCAATAACAAAATTAAAGGGAAGAAGCTAAACATATAACACATAAAGCAAATACAGGAAGCCTTTAGATAATAATCAAGGGATGCATGATTTTCTCACGCTACTGCTAAATTCTGTAGCAACATTAATAAGTCCTCAATGATGGTTAGTGGCTGTCTGTGTTACTGAAGGTAAAGTTTTAGTTGTTTCCTCTCAACCTGAATTAACCAAATGATATCTAGAAATCCAGACTCACAGTGCTGTTAACAGGCAGCAAACATTTACACAACAAATAATCTTTTACAATTAAAAATCATGAATGAAATAACAATATCCAAATGAAAATTCAGAGATCATACCATTATGTGAAATAAAACTACAGACAATCATAACCTCTGCAGCGTTAACTTTATTTCTTTTTATCTATATTAAAGAAATTGTATGGGGAAAAATTTTTTGATAAAATATTAAGCCTAGAGTGCAGTGTAGATTCAGGAGAGGAAACCTCAAACTTTTTTTCTAATTAGTGATGTTTAATATAATGAATTTGTTTCCTAGGGTAGCTGTCTCATTTGTTTGTGTACTGGTGACAGGATAGCATGAATCACACTGACCTGTAACACAATTTTCAGGAAAAAAGAATGTGTGGTTCACTCTGCTAGAAATATGGTGACAGGAAGATGTTAGAAACAGTTTGTGTCCTCTTTGGTCACCATAAAGCTCACTTGACTTTGAATGAAATCAGGTGTAAACACTGACTAATGAAAATCTATTTCCCTCAGCATTATTGTTAAAATTATTTTATTTTTCCAAAATTTGTTCTTGTTTCTCTTAGATGTTTGAATTGGCTCACTATTTCAGTACTGTAGTTTCATGTATTAGAGTAAGGTGTAATACACAGTGTGAAGATCTCTGAGTCACAGCTTCTGAAGGAGTATGCATTTCTTTCTCTCTTCACAGAGTGCTTAAAAGAACATGTCTTCTGCTCTCGCTACTTCTTTTACAATATTCACCCATTCATTTAGGAAGCATGTGAGAGGACAGGCCAATTGAAATGCTTACTTAAGTATGACCTGTTGGCAGGAATGAGAATTTCTGGCACCAATATCTGCCTCATTTCTTTTATCTTTCCCTGTGGCAATAGTGCATGTCCCTGCACCGTTCCCAGCCTGTGCCACAGCTAAGCAGCCCTTGCTGCTGAGCCACAGGCAGGCACTGAGATTGATGCCAAGCCTGGGAGAACATGCCAGGCTGGCTCTGCTTTGCATCATGTTTCTGCAAATGGGTTTGCAGAAGAACAGGGAAGAGCAGAGTCCAGCCAACAAGGCAATACATGCCTACACAGAATGCAGCACTACACATTTTCTAAAATTTGATACAGGTACAGAAAGGCTGGAACTCCTAATGTCACCTGTGACAGTTTTCTGGAGTAAATTGGAGGCTGTCCTTCAGACAAATACAAAGTTTGGAACTTATTTTCTAGACCATTAAATGCTGCCTGTCTTTTTCTGGAGAAGTATACGTGCATACAATAATATATGCATAAAAGAAGAAGACAATATGTAGATGGGGTGAAGAATGTCTTTGATGTGATTTTAAAAGGGAGGATGAACCTTGCGAACTGTTGGGCAGTTAAGCAGTTTGAAGGCAGTTACTTCTGCTTGAAAGATAAGAGATGGTTTAATTGGTCAAGGCAGGGTACATGTTGTAATAAAATAAACCACTGATTAGTTGTTATTGCAGCTGAAAAGCATGGTTTGGTTTAATCAGGAGGTAACCTGTGCAATCAGCTGGTCCTGGAATCAGTGGTTATGTTTTCAACTGCAGACGTATGGTAGTGGGACAGTGGCTATCAATTTCATACATATTTATACACATAAAATTTTGTGAGTGCAGAGGGAATGAATCAGAGAGAACATTGATCAATAAGTATCATGAGAACAGACCTAAATTTGAAACCGCGATTTACACTTTTACTTAAAGTAAACTGAAACATTTTTGTAGAATTAAAATGTGGAATTATGTAAACACTTCAAGACAAGACTAAAATGGAGTAAAATAAAATTTGGAAATTATTTGTCCTCTGCATAGGTCTGTTCGGTTACAGGGGAGCAATCACTCCCTTTTCAAATATCATTTAAAATCCAACAGCTGGGCCATTGCAAGATAGTGCTGAAAATTGCTAGCATGAGGTGGGTTTTCCAGAACCTCCCTGCACACTCGATGCAAGAGTGACAAGAGACTCAGCAGCTGATACAGCAGGGCTATAAGAGTCTCAGACTACTTTCATATTACAAGCGATCTGTCACACCAATGCTGGATCAGTAGGTTAAAGTGCTTTGTGTCAAGGCCCCTGCTTATATACTGAAGATGATCAGGGCAATTTCATGTGGCCTCAGTCAAGATTTGCCTGGTTCCCTGATCAGACCATCTTCTTCCTGTGATTGTTGGCCCTTTGATGGCTGTTCACTGGTTGAAACTTTATGTCTTCATTAGGAATGATGAGTATATTTGATGTACACACAAAGCAGAGATTTTGGTTGAGTTTCCCCCAAAACAGATCCAGTTTGCTGGCCAAAACTAGTCTGAGAACTGCACCAGCACGAAGTGGGGGTGAGTGGGACGTTCACATCAAAATGCTCTAGAGAAAAATGTCAATGGAGATATTGCTCCAATGACTGGGGCACTCTTGTTAAGTGCAAGGATTGTATGACCCAGCAGTTTGACAAAAGAATGTGAGATCTGGCATCTGTTATAAACCTCTGTTTTGTCTGACGCAGTAAGAAGCCATGTCTAAATTAATATTTCATATTATCAGTGCAATATAATATATGAGGTTCTTCAAGGACTTCTTATCATATTTCACTAAATTTAGAGGTACATTAGGATATTGTATTTTTCTTATAGCCTTCAGCAACAGCTACCATATTTATCTGTGGCACTCCACATGGAAAGACAGGTTCATTGCAATAAAAGCAGAAAGGAAACAGGTTTAATATTTTAAAAAACATGAAATGACAGATTTGTTGTTATAATTTAAGTTAAGGTCATATTCACCCCAGGCTGTGAAACTCAAATGCACAAGGAAAACAGGATTTGTTTGTCTGGATCAACTAGTAAGCCTGTAGCTGTGCAGGAACTGGTGAGCATCTTGCTAGTGAAGCACAGAAAACTTTTGATGACATAGTAGGTGCAGAATCTGGGACAACTGATAGCATCATATTAAGAATGAAGAGAATATTACAGGTAGTTAAGATCAAGCAGAAGGCACATATCAAAATGAATTAGCTTAAATGTAGATAATGGCTATGTGAATATGAGTGGTTCAAAACAATTTTCAAGCCAAGTTTAAAAAACAGTTGAAGTATTGCACCAACAATGTCTTTGAACTTATATAAAAAAATCATTACAGTTTCATTGCACTGAGAAAGTAATTATTCATATTTAAAAGAGGAATACTGTCTTCTTCTCTTGGTATATTGAAATGAACATTTTCCATTTCTCAAAATGATATTTCCTATTTATTTGTCTTTGAGATTCATATAAAATACTCCTGTCCCTTCCAGGAAAATACATAAAAGAGAAAAGCATTACAGGAAAAGAGTAGAGACAACATGTATTCCAACAACCTCTTCAAAATGCTAAAATTATTAGTTGCTCAATGAACAAAATTTCAGAAGAGGAAGAGGAAGAGGAAGAGGAGAGGAGAGG
>WEIV01029177.1:13041-25786 GCA_013390005.1 Calyptomena viridis | reverse complement strand
GAAGAGAAGAGAAGAGAAGAGAAGAGAAGAGAAGAGAAGAGAGAAGAGGAAGAGAAGAGGAAGAGACGAGTGAGTTGATCAGGCAGCAAGAGGAGAAAAATACATTTAAAAGCATTGGTTCCACTTATGAATCCATCAACAGATGTACAAATATCCTACTTACATCAACATGCTTCTAAGAATCTATTTTAGTCAAGCAACCACTTTAAAAAGCAAGCTGAAATTCATATATTTGTTCATGGGGTTCGCTACTTGATATGATTTGACATTGTTACTGAGTATTGTTCTGCTGCTACAAGGCAGTTTCCTTTTGCTGTCCAAACATGTCTTACTAACATGATTTAATTGGCTCTCAACAAAATTACTATGATAATAAAAATTCTCAAAGAAAAATGATTGCAAAATTTCCCACAACAATGACTCAGTCGTGAACAAGATCAAACATAAATGTAATAGAAGAAGAGAGATGTTGAGCAACTAAAGCTGACTCCTGCCACATGAGACACCCAGTAAAGCTAATTTTGCCAAAAGGACATAAGACTTTTGCGTTTGCTCTTCTGGAAAGTAATATTTAAATACAATGTCCTATGAGGCAATCGGGCCAACGTAATCATCAGAAAATCATATATGAAAAGAAGATTAAACTCTAAGGAAGATTAAGCTTTTCAAAGTGAATAACCTATTGCAGAACAACAAACTACAAACATGATCAGTGAATGCCTGGAAGCAAGTGTTCAGAAGCTGAGGTGGATCTTTAGTTTAGCTTGCTTAGGTACACGTCTTCAACATAATCTCTGTTTCTTGCTTTTCAAAATTTTTTATTTCTTCATTTTATCTTTATCATTGTCCTGCTTTTGGCCTTCATCTTGAAGAGTGAAACACGCAGGAACACACAGCCTGTGAGATCAGAATAGCTATTGTTGAGTATATATTCCCAGAAACATCTGCGATGTGGACACTGCTCCTCAACATCAGCCAGTTTTCTTTACAGATCTGTTCCTATTTGTCTGCAGTGTGCTCTCTAGGCAGAACTGGTATATCACTTTTTTTTGCTGTTCATACCAAGTGCATTCCTAGATGCTTTATGATGTTCATATGTAAAGTAATAATCTTGTGATATAGTAGTTATCAGAGAAAATGCAGACTAGAAGCAAAAGAAATTATGGCAAAAATCACTCTTAGTGATAAGTAGTAATCTTAAGTTTCATGGGAAAAGTGAACTGATGGTGTGCATATACTTGACTACTATCTGAGATACAAATGCAGGGAAGAGCAAGTTGGCAGTACTGTAAGTTTTGTATTCTTTCAGCCTTGCAGCATTCCTCTCTTGGGCTGATTCCCAGTGAACCTGAATCAGAACAGTGATGACTAAGACAACCTCTTTAGCCAAGGTGTTAGCCTACACTCTTCCAGTTGCAGGAAAAACATTAGGAAAGGAATTCATACCACTGAAATGAAGGTTGCGAGTAAAAAACTATAATGGTGTAACATGCTGGAGAAACAACGTTTATCTCTTTATACTGCAGCAGATAATTTTATTTGCCTCAATCCTTCATTCCTGTGAGAGGGCTGGTACCATCTTGATTGCCAAAGACATCAGTAGTTTTTGTTACTCCAGTCTTAAGTTACTCCAGCTAATAGTAAGACTCATAGGTCAGAGGTTCACCATGCTTAATCTGTACAAGCAGATAACAAACAAGAAGAGCCTACACTACAGAGTGGATACTTTCAGGAAGTTGTGTTGGTTTTGGTTGGAATATAGTAGCTTGTATGGTACCTTGGTTAGGGTTTGGGATGAAATCAGTGTTGGTAAGTTTGAGGTGCTTTTGTTATTGCTGAGCAGCATTTAGACAGAATCAGAGTCTTTTCTGCTCCTCACCCCATCTTGCCAGCAAGGAGGCTGTAGGTGCACAAGGAATTGGGAGGGGACACAGCTGGGACAGCTGACCCCAGCTGACCACAGCTGGGGGAAGAAGGAGGGACATTTAGAGTTATGGAGTCTATCTTCCCAAGTAACTCTAACATGTGATGGAGCCTGGCTTTCCTGAAGAGGGCTGAACACCTACCTGCCAATGGGAAATGGTGAATTAATTCCTTATTTTGATTTGCTTGTATGCACAGCCTTTGCTTTCCCTATTAAACTGTCCTTATCTCAACCGTTGAGTTTTTACACTTTTGCCCTTCCTATTTTCTCCCCTACACCTCTGCAGGAGAGTGAGCAAGCACCTGTGTTAGCTGCCTGTCGAGGTTAAACCATGACAGACGTGAACCAAGGAAGCATTTGATTGAAAGGTGAAGAACAGCATTATCAGATGTACAATACTACCGAACGTGGTTGGCTGCTTCTCCAGTTGACAGATGTAGCAGCATGTCAGTATTGCAGCTGACTTTTATCATTGGTGTTACTTTTTAAGCTGTTTCCCCTGTGCACCCATAGGAGTATAAATATTTGCATTCATCTTACAATAGAAAACATGACTTATTTTCTCAGAATGTTAATTATAGTTTATGCAGATACTTCATGTTTCTTCATTTATTTTGTGTTACTGAAAAGGGACAGAATTGTTCTCTATTTCAGTTGGGTTTATATGTGCTTCTCCTCTTTTCCTAATATTCGTATATGACAACTGAGTGTCTCTACTGCATTGATTTTCATAATTATGCAGATTTCAATGAGCCATTAGTATTTTAATTATAACATTCTCACAAATTTGTTACAAGCTGTTCTTAGCCAAGTTCACTTCTCTATTTATTACCTAAGATATCTTCCATAGGCAAGAATTGGACCATATCACAAATTTGCTTTAAAGAAAAAAAACAAGAATAGTGCAAATCTAGTTGCATGTACTTAGAACAAAAAAAAAAAAACCACAACAAAAAACAGTGCTAGCAATTCATGCCTAAAGAGGATGTAGTATTTCCAGAGCTGACTTCCAGTAGATCTAACTCTTCAGGTTTTACCAAAGAAACCCCTACAGAAAAGAACATGAGAATTCCATATTTAATGTATTTGTGTTTGTAAAAGTGCTAAAATAGGGCATCTAGCTAGAGGCTGTATGCATTCTTAGTTTAACTTAAAATCACAGGATAAAGATACTGAATCAGTTTTACAGCTCAGCGAACTCCACAACAATAAGTATGTAGAGCTTGCAAGTTTTCTTTCTCCTAGCCTACAACTTTCTACTCCTACACTTTTCACTCTTCAGCTGTCAAACCTCTGGAAAGCAGTTTAGCTGAGATTTTTTCAGTGTTTCTTGAGGATCCTGGTGGCAATTATTTCATATTGGTTGAAAGATAACCTGGGAAACTTGGATCCTCCTGTAGAAAGTGTATGGTCTTGAAGCTCCATCCTATGCTCCTTGTCAGTAGAGCTCCGTCTTGAACATATCCACTGATCTTAAATATAACAATATTTAAAATTAAATATTGCAGTAGGTCACATGAAGACAGGCTATCTCTTATGCAACTAGTTCTAAAGCATTTAACGTACGTAAAGAAGAAAGCACTACAGTTACATTAGGGAAGATGGCAGAGACAACAGTTAAAGATATGTTTCAGATTATAAGACCAACAGTAGTTGAAAACAAGCAATTTCATTGCTAATAATGAGTTTTATGCTTCATGATTTAAAATATCTGCAATTGATTTTAGAAACCAAATGCATTAACTACTAGTGCAGCCTATAACAAGACTCAGTCAACATCTTGACATTCATTCTTGCTATCAGGCCAAAGCAGAGGATCTCCTTGGCACATGGGAACCCATGGTTGGACAGAAGAGCAAATGTCACCTTGCACCCAATCTTTTTACCCATTCAGTCATTGTGAGCTGTAGTATAAACTTGTGAGACTCAGTTGTTGAGGAAGCTTCCCAGTGTGACCATTCACGAGACTCTCTGGCAGTCACACTCCCAAGGCCAGAGACTTTCACTGCTGGGTCCAAAGACTTCACAGCAGGAAGCTCCAATAAGCTGATGGATGCCTTGCTTGATTCCCCTTACATGCCACACAGTCAGACCAGTTTTCCTCACTGGTTCAACCCAAGGTTTCCCATAGCAGTGTCTGAGATGTCCGGTTCCATAAAGCCATTTATTCACAGCACAGCAACACAGAAACAGCTCAATCTGGTGCATCCAACAAGCACCTCAACAAATGAACCTGGGCTTTTATACCCTCACTGTCTATCATCACGTAAGTCTCACTCTTTCTTGTTGGAGTCCAGGATGAGGAGTCTACACCTCAGATCGCCCTGGAGGGTCTGGGACCCTCACAGAGACCCCAGGAGGATACAGTTTTTGATCTGTGTCCCTGGGAAGGACTTCCAAAACTGATGGAAGCAAGAGCAGCAGAAAAATAATTTGGCTTATGGTTTGGTTAGTTATAGAGGTAAAGCTTATAGTTTTAGATTTTGTAGTATAGATATAAAAGAAGACAACATGGAGGATTTTGGGTGTTGCCCTGAGTTCTTCTTCATCTTCTTCTTGCTTCTTGCACTGCAGCAGAGTTGGCACTTGATGATTGGTAGAATAGATTTGAGGTAGAGAAGACGTGTGAGTAGTAAGTTAGGATTTTTGGTACCGAATTGTAAACAGAGTACGTGCTATCTGTTAATTGCTTATTAGTGTCCTTAAAAACCTAGATACAGCCGCCATTCGAGGCATTCCACACCCTACTCCCTTCTCGCTTTGCGCTTCCTTGCTTTGCAGCAAATGCTTTTAGCAACACATGTTCTGGTATGTTAAACCCAGGTTTGGGTGGCATGCTGAAGTTGTGATAAAGCTCAATAAACAGCAAGAAAAACTGAGAAGCTGCGAGTTTTATTCCTTTATCTGGTACCGGACTTTGATAATAAGAAGAGGTGCTCTAACAAACAACCAAAGAGTACCACGAGATTTCTCCCAGGTTTTCAGCTCCTGCCCCCCTCTTCATGTCCATCCACCTTGCTGGCACCACTGATCTTCGTCTCCCTTGTATACAAAAGATCCCCAGTTCCCAGCTCCTGCTGTGTCTCTCAGTGTCCATTCACCTGATTGGTGTCACCCATCTTCATACTCTTCATTATCCCAAAGATTGGCTGTTCATGGCTTCTTGTCTCAGGCTCCCACTCAGAGGTCAATCTCTATTTCAATCTGCATCTCAATCTGCAATTTATGAGCCCAGATACCTGGACCAGGTGTATTCCTCAACATACCTATTCCTCCACATACCTTCTACCCAGGGGAATTCTTAGTTGCCTTCCTCAAGAAACAAGATAAAAGAAAAAGGAAGGAAACAAGTGCAGAACTGAATACCTAGATGAATATTTCCACAAAAAAAGGTGTGATATAGTCAGTTAAACACTCTCCATGACTCAACAAAAGAAGATGAGGAAGATCTTGAATGCATGTGGATCCACAAAGGAAAGAACTTGGTTTCTTTCCTTAGGGAAGAACCCAAGAAAAGTTTCTTAATAGGCCTGTTAAATATTTAAGCTTTTTGACTTATCATTAAAATGTATCTATCCAGTCTCCTCTCCCATCACCCCTCCCACTCTTTCATCACTTAACTTTAATATCAAGTTTCATTTCCGTTTTTTTTTTTTTCATGATCAAAACATACACTAGAAATAGCGTGCAGCTGTGAAGGTAACATACTTATCCCCTCAAATTCTAGGGCAGAATTTAGGATGGAAATGTAACAGTTTATAAGTTATGCACCACTCACAGGTAGAGGATCTATGACCTAAAAAAGGCAAAGAATAATTGTATCCGACAGAATTATATTCATCAAGTGTGTAAGTATGCCAAATTAGCATTCTGTTGTAAGAATAGTAATTTGCAAGGTTTCAAACCAAAAATACAAACCAAAAGTACAAGAGAATCTTTAGTACTTATTAAAAGGGAAATTTAATTTGCTTGCTTGGAATGAAAATAAAAAAATATCCTGAGTACCTCTGACATTGCGATGATTCTAAATGACTGAAACTATGATCTGGACTCGTATCTCAGCAGGTGGGGATGCACAGCTCCTGTGCATCCCAGCACAGCCATCCTGCAGGGTGCGCGACTCACAGGCACTGCGAGAACTGGCCTCAGGATGGCAGCATGCGATGGCAGAACAGCGAGAGCTTCTTATAACCAGTTTTAACACAAAACTGCATCCTGGAGTACTGCGGACAGGCGAAATGCAGACTAAACACTGCAGTAACAAACTGTAAAAATATTCCTCAAATCATTTTAGCATGAAATAGAATTAAAAGGTACCATAATCCCACATACAGACAAAATGATGCGTCTAGTTTTGTTTCTAGACTACTATTTAATTTTGTAAGTGTTATGGTTTTTGTGTTTTCATTCGCTGTATTTTTGTCTACAATATACCTCTTAATCACTGACAGATGCAAAAGGAGCACAAAGCCAGATGGCTAGGATTAAGCTTGGACAGAAAGGAAGTTAAAAAACCAGAATGGAAGTTAAAAAGGAAGCAGAGAAGGGCACCTTACTCAGCTTTCAAATTCATCCTGTCTCCATCATAGCTCAAGCCCACCTTCAGTCAGATTTCAAAATTGCAGTCTGTTTTCCTTCCTGAGGCTCATTTTGCTTTTCCTTTTGGAACCTGAAATCTTTGAAATGGTGCCAGAGACAGCTGTATGTGGAAAACAAAGATTTCTGCTAGAACCAATCTCTGCCTCCAAGTATACCCTGTCCTGATAAGCCATAACCTTCACCTTGTGCAGATGGAGCAGGTCACAGACTGCAGTAGTGCATCCTGAGCTGAAGGCATTACTGTCTAAAGAAAGAACAGAAAATTTGGGGCAGTGGGAAAGTAAAATGCCACTAGAGAGGATAAACTTCTTATAATTCTGAGAAGAAACACCTACTCAATCTCAAGAAAATGGTCTTTACTGAAAAAAGTGATCTCTAGAGACATGACTAGTGTACAGGAAAAGCTCACTTTGCAGCCTGAGTTCAGCAATACCCCACCCCTCAGAAGTATTTGCAAGACTGGGTTTCAACGTTAAATCTTCTGTCTGTCCTGGTTATTGTGTACAGCAGCTCCTTTACATTTTGCAGCCTGTGCTGCCATCGTGTGGCTTGTTAGGTATTCATTCACTGAAAATTAAAAAGAAAAGGTGAGTTTTATATCATTTCTGTCTTCCTCTTCAGTTTATTGCTGGCCTGGCACTGCCTGTCAGGAGAGAATTGAAAATTGAAGCCCCTGTAGCACCTTGAAATTTTCTTCTGATTCTTTCCTGGTTCTGTCCTTTGTTTGCAAAAACAGCAGAAAATCCAGCCTGTCATGCTGATCAACACCTGCCAACCAGTGAAAGGCACAGAAGCTGCTGAGACTTTAATAATGTGGGTCATTTTTAGCTTCTCTGGAAAGCCTTACATACTAGCAAAGAGAAACTAGGGAAAAGGAAGTTTAAGTCCCTTACTTAATAATTTTTTTTTTTTTTTTTTTTTTTTTTTAATCTATGATAAAGGAAAATTATGTCTTTATTTGATAATAAAATTTTCACCTTCTGTCTCAGTTTACATAAACTGTGTCCTTTTCTGTTATCGTAAAAGAAATAGGAAAAAGTCCTCTCTTGGCCCCCTCCCTCCATCCCCAAACTGCAAAAAAGAATTGCCTACAGTGTTTTGTCTCATGCTTCAGTAGTATTGAAATAAGAGGACTTTGTATGTGTTCAAAAATAAAAAAAAACATTTCTAGAGGGTTTAAGTAATTTATTTCAACTCTGACCACATAAACCAACACATCTCCATCATCTGTTTTCTATCCTACAATCTTCCATGCATATTGCAAAGTACAAATTTTAATGCAAATCCTACTAAATGCAGGGAGAAGATCACATAAATTACAGTAAGCTTTGGATCATATGTCTTATGGTCAGGCAGTTTCTTTGCCAGTTAGACAGCAGAAGTTGCTAAAATTAATTTCTTAAGTGGAAAGAAAGAAAAACCAAATCATACATGGACCGTGGACTGTGATCAAAATGCTGAAAGTCATATAAACAAACAACTTTTGCTCTTCCACTGAAGCAATAATTAAATAGCCAAATAGTGTTGTTCATTAAACCAACCAAATTTCTAAGCAGCATTAAGAAGTCAACTACAGAACACAACTGCTTTATTTTCTACAGTTTTATAAGTATGATGACATATGTTTCCACTTCAGAGCTTTCGGAGCCTTCCAAGTGCTCCGTGAACTGGCTCTTCTGGGATTCTGGTTAGAAGCATATCATATTTTCACTCACATATTTCCTTTTCACCTAACGCTGATAAAAAAACATTTCTTTTCCTGGGAAGGAAAAAACTCCAAACAAATCCAAACAAAAATCCTACTGCCCCCAGGGAAACAGTTAAAGGAGCTGTTGTGTTGATATTTTGTATCTTTTTTTTTCTCAGCTGTCCATTTTTAGGTGACACTTTGTTCCAGTAAACTGTATCTCTCCAGGCAAACTGTGTTTTCACTATCAACAAGACTAGTGAGTGATACTGCCTGTTACTTCACCTAAAACCACTTTCATGTCATGTTGCAATTAAAATTAATTTTATCAGCTAAGGATTAGCTCCAGCAAAGAATTAAGTCTCCTTTGAATGTAGAAATTACAATGAGTTTCTATTTGCCTTATTTACAGAATAGGGTCAAAACACGAGAACTTATTGCTTCTTCTCCAAAAAATTAGTTGTTGCCTGAAGAAATAGCAGAGAATGTCCACCTGGGGAAAAGGAGTGCCCGCATTGGTTCAATCTACATCTTCCATTAATAAGTTTTCTACTGAATGGTTCCTTGGCTCATGCTTCCCTTCTGCTGAAACTGATCGCACATGAACATGAAAGAAGCTGCATTCTTAAGAAAAATATTCTGTGCAGAATTTTTGTTGACTTGCTCTAGCTTGCATTTTTGGTCCCCCCATATATGGTGTTTCATTTACATATCACAATGGTTGGAATGGATGCTGAAAGCACCCATGAGTGCATGGATGTATACAGGAAGTTCACAACACTTCACTCCTCTGAGGTATAGGATAACCCATAATTTCACAGGAACTCACACTCTTTCTTTCCATGATGATCTGCCTTCCATGCCTAAGGAAACTTTGACCCATGGCACATTTGAAAGCTACAGGATACTTTGACCGAAACCTGATCTGAGTAAGCAGCAGACCAAGACTTTGATTGGTCTCTAATTCTGCATGCTAGGAACCAAAAAAATAAACACTGAAATGTTTCACTTCTAAATGCCTGCATTTGGATTTAGTCTTCCACCAGACGTAGCAATTCCATAGGATTAAAATTTGAGTGAGGCAAAGGCAGTTGGTCTGCAAATCTTACTATCTGACTTTTGTACATACTTTTGTCTTAATTTAGGTCTAGCTCTACCTAAAACTTTAGGTCCATTGAAATAAAATTTCTACCTGTAGCTGTCAATAAAAAAGAAAAAAAAAAAGAAAAAAGAAAAAAGTTTCTAGGTAATTCCTTTGTTCTCTTAATATTAAGTTCTTATGGGAAATTGTCCTATATTTCTTAATGGACTTCACCAAGAAGAAAATATGGTCCCAGTAGTTATTTTCTTATTCTTAGAAAGGTTCACCTGAGCAGAAGTGTTGTACACTGGAACTGGTGAATTAGCTCTTGCAAAGGTCTTTCTTGTCTTCTCATATTATCTCTTCACAAATTTTCTCATCTTTCACATAGATGTTGAATATAGTAAACATCACGCTAACAGCTTCAGTGTAAAACTGTGGCCACCCTATCAATTTTAAATACTTAGCTATGATCATCATTTCAAAGTGTGTTTAATTTCCTTCCACAAGGAAAGTATATTATCTGCATAATGAAATCAATGTGAAGTGAAAGGAGTGAACAACAGCTTGCAAAATAAATACCATGAAGCAATTCCCCACCAAAGCTTCAGTAATTACTCCATGGAGTAGGCTGCCCTTAATAAAACAATTAATTAATTTTTCCAAATGAATTATGCAAGCCAATATTTTTTCTTCATTAATGTTTTGTTGGAGACATTAAGTTCCATTAATGAATAACAAAGAAGCAATTGGAATTTTATACTAGCTGATGTGTGTTAATGTGCTTAACTTGAACTAAATGTGTTTCCCGTATGTAATCAAATTTGAATCAATCAAATCAATTTACCACTGGAAGTCCTTTTGGAGCTGCAGCTGTTTTATATGGATGTCTCTTCTCAGAGAAGAATACAGACAAAACCCCAAAGACTACATCACTCTGGAATGTATAACATTGTAATTAGAAACCAATCTGTCTGATTTTTGTTAGGAGCACACTGTTTTCCCCACTTCAAACTCCATTCTAAGTCAAAGTGGCTAAATTATTTCCTAGGAATAAATAATATAATGAATTTAGATTTCATAAAGCTTTAGAATCTCTATGAATTCTAGCTGATATCTTACTTTTTTTTTTTTTTTAAATTTAAATTTACTTTTTGAAAAACAGAGAGTGAATAAACCAGCTCTTGAAATAACTGGAACTTACGCAGCCCATATGTTTTTGCCTACACATGATTGTTTTCAGAGATGGCAAATTAATTCAAAAATTGCTCGACAATGAGCAACGTACATTATTGTTACTGACAATTTTCATGAATGCTTTTCCTCATGTAGTTCTAAGGAAGGATATTATAATTACCTAATCAAAGGACTCAAACAAGAGATTTCCAGACTTTTATTGGAGGTGCACACTGATAAAACAAGATGCAATGGACGCAAACTGGAAAACAGGAATTTCTGATTATTTTATTATTATTATTTAAAACATAAACCCCTCCTTCAACCAACAAACTAGCTCATGAGTGTGGTTAAACATGAAGGTGCCCAGAGAAGTTGGGAATCTTAGAGATGCTTAAGGTGCAACTTGACATCACCCTATGTAACCTGACCTAATTTGACTAGGTTTGAACAGGTACTGGAATGGATAGCCTTCAGAGATCTCTTCCAACTTAGTTATTCAGTGATTATAAAATTGCTTAAGCAAACATCAGCAATCTGATGGAAACAAGGCAGAACTGATAATATTGACACTGCAGGCTTGTCTTTGTTAAAAGTAAGCTATTTTGACAAACTCTACAGACTAGAACTTGCAGAAGTATAGAATTACCTGAATTTTGTACCATTACAACCTCTGAGATACCCTAGATTTACCAATCGGATACCTACAAAGAAAGCAAAAATATGACATTTGAAAGACATCTCTGAAGAAAAGGTGAAAAATCTTCTCAAAAGCTGTCATACTACATTTTTGACTTACAGACATCCTTATAATGACCACTGCAGGGAAAAAAGTATTTCAAATTCTCCCTCCATTTTCTTGTGACCAATTTTCATGATAGGAGTCTATCTGAGGTCTTCGGTCATAGCCCTAAAACTTAGTTTCAAAGAAAATCTATGTTTCTATCAAACATTATTTAAACAAGTTTGTCACAGTCATACTTGTTCTGTAAAAAGATTTACAATAGACCTCGTTAAAGGATACACTGTACTGTAAGTACAGGACAAGAGGACATGGCCCCAAGCTGTGACAAGGGAGATTCAGGTTGGACATCAGGAATAATTTCTTCACTGAAAGGGTGGTCAGATATTGGAAAGGAATGCTCTCGGAGGTAATGTAATCGCTGCCCTTGGAGGTGTTCGGGAAATGACTGGATGCGGCACTCAGTGCCATTGTCTAGTTGACAATTTGATGGTTAAGGGTGGACTCAGTGATCCTGGAGGTTTTTTCCAACCTTAATGATTCAGTGATTCTGTAAGTATTTTTACTTACAAAACATACAAACCCATCCAAACATATTTGATTAGAAAATTGCTTGTGTGCTTTTCCATTTGAAAAAAGATCTTTTCTAAATAAAACTGTTTATGACTTCTTCCTGTCCCATTTGGTAAGAAATATTATAATAAATCTCAATCCCCTCCCCCCAGTTATTAATCCGAAATATTGTCAGTGCAACTTGTGGGTGCAAAATACTGTAATGGTAATGGTGTATAACATTCTTTCACCAGCATGTTGGACTGTTATGGAAAGCTGAGACAAAGGTCTTTGCAGACATCTCTTAGCACATCTGGTGGAGAAACCTTGCATAATCCTTTGGAAATATGTATGAAGGTAGAAAGAGAAAATCCTGTTTCAGAATTCCTGCAATGCTTCAGGGGACTGTTATTGTTTGCAAGCTTTTAGAGAGACATACCAGAAGAACCAAACATAGTCAAATGCTTAGCTTTCCATAACAATTCCAGGCATAATCAGGATAAAAAGAAAGACTAGGGGACACAGTAAAAATGAAAGTAATAGCATCTGTTTTCTTAATTTTTTTTCTATGCCTGAAAGTATTGGTGTTCTCTTTTTCACTATCTGATGCTATTTATTTATGACACTCAGAGGGATAAAGTATCAAATTTCTTTCCCCTGGAGATGTGAGCAAAACGTAAACAATTGATTGTATCTATGTCTTGAAAGGGAGAAAATGATTATATAAAGCAGTGCTTTGCAGATTAATGGCAGACTGGCAAATGAGAAAAGAAAAAAGTAACTGAGAACAGAAACAGCATCACTGAAGAACGCTATAAATAACACCCCTNAGACAGACATCATAATGAATTGAATCAGTGCTATAATCTGAAACTTGGATTGCTGTTGGAGATAGAATTTGACCAACCAAGGTCCACCACCTCAAGTGGACTTGCAAGGTAGTCTGGACTGCCCAGGACCTGGCAAACCTGACAGTGTAAAACT
>WEIV01029177.1:0-12171 GCA_013390005.1 Calyptomena viridis | reverse complement strand
CACTGTATGCTAAAATGTTTTATACTTTCAGATCCCTTTGATGATTTTACCTTAAACCAAGCTCTATGTTAATAAGCTTTTTTTGGTTACTTCACCTAGTTTGGACTAATCAAGCAGTATTATTGCATTTACTGTTGCATAAATCTGACTATAAATGACAGATATCCTATAGTATCTATTGGTAATAGTTTTATATCAGAGTTTAAAATTAGTTCTAATCCTAAAGCAATGATCAGGAAAATTAGGTTTTCTGATAAATTATCCTTTGGCATATATTTGTGGATGATTCATAGACAGACATCATAATGAATTGAATCAGTGCTATAATCTGAAACTTGGATTGCTGTTGGAGATAGAATTTGACCAACCAAGGTCCACCACCTCAAGTGGACTTGCAAGGTAGTCTGGACTGCCCAGGACCTGGCAAACCTGACAGTGTAAAACTGGAGCAAAAACTCTGTTCTCCTTACTGATCCATCTGCTGGAATACATTCAAGCATGAACAAAAGCTTTGGGGAGCTTTGGATGAAGTACAGTGCATGGAGAGAGTGTAAAGTACAATCTCACCACATGCAAAGTTAGTTGAAGTTCTAAGAAAAAAATTTTGCCCCAGTTCAGTCCTGTATGCTACATATAACACCTGAGTGTAGTTTTCATGTTCAAATAGCAATACTTTCTTGCCCTTAGGTGGAAAAGTATCCTCCTGAGATATAAAGCAGTTTGAATTCCCTTCCTCTGGCAACAGGAGATCCATTACTGAACCTGTAGGTAGAGTCCCTTTCAATATCTAGTTTGCCCACTGTCAGCAAGCTCTAGAGCAAGATGAATATATTTTCTTTTCTTGTTGCCTGTCTCAAGTACCTTTTGTGGATATTTCTTTCACTCATGTCCATCAAATACAAGTCAAAAGAGGCCACATTTAAGCACCATTTCTTTGTTAAATTGCATTACTTTAGTTCTCTAATTCTAGTGGAAGAGTATTCATGTAAAGGTGCTGTGTTTGAAACTGTGAACAGAGACCTTCAACTCAATATTGCACTGGAAAGAAACAGTGGTTAGTCACTCGTGTGTTACTCTACTGTTGCTACAAGAGTGGGAAGGGTAGATCAAATATATAAGACAGTGAGGATAACTCCCTGCTTTATCCATTGCCTATCTCTACCTGAGGCATATGTGCATCAAATCTGACAAGTCATCACTTTGCTATTCAGATTGAAAGAAGAACTTTATTCAAAACTCTTTACAGATCTAGTGATAGCTAGAAAGTCTCTCTTTATGTGAAGGTAACAGTGTGGAAAAAAAAAGACTGGAATTTAAATTTATTTATGTTTGCGTTACACCTATGATGATGGCAAACAAGACTATTTGTATGCTTGCGAAAGCAATACTCAGGGTAGAGAGCAACAGAAAAGATTCTTATGTGCTTCCCACACCAACAGTCCACAAAACAATATGAACAGTTCATCTGAATCTCAGTGAGTCAATGTAGGTCCCAGGAAGAGATGAGTCATGTTGAAAATGTCTGAGAGCAATGAGGAAAATATAATTTGAAGTCAAAGTCGTTATTGTTTCTTCATGATGTCTGTGTGTGGGGGTGGGGGGCATAAAAGACAAATGAAGTATAGGAGTATAATGAAGTATAAGTAAGCAAAAAATGTTTCCTTATATTATTGCATCAAATACCAATTACTTTGGGAACCTCCTTTTTGAGAGGCTGCAAAAGCACAGAGGTAATCACACAGTAATTTCTCAGGCTTTCCAGAGCAATCTTTGCCATTCCCCCTAGATGTGAAGCTCTCAGTTTGCAGCTAGTTTGGACATCACTTCATACATGAGGGAAAAGTTTGTACAGAAAAAAAGCTGTATTAGAAGCTGTAGTACCTGTTTCAAAACTAAGAGAATGCTTTTCTAAAGCAAAGAAAACACAAATGCTGAAAAGTGAATAGAGCAGGGAAGCATGTTAACATAACTAAGTTTTTTAACAATTAGAGACATAAGGAAAAAAAACAACATTGAAGAAAGGAAGGATGATTTTGCAAGAGAAAAATAATTCCTTCCCCTGAATTCAAGTTAACAACTTATGTAAAGGGTCTGTATAGTCTTTGTAGTACTAGGCCAGATTGCTTGTAATAATCTGAATAATCTTTGTATTACCCAGATAAGTCACAAGCAAATAGACATAGATAACATGCACAAAATTGGCTATGAATCTGTGACCTCTGGGCATTTGGGATTCTGATTTGACACCAGCTTGTACCCTCGGAGGCATTCACACTTTTGATTGTGGCCTAGATTTGAAAATTAGTCTTCTACTCAGTGGAGACAGAGAGTTCAAGAGGACAGTTCAGAGCAGGATTTCAACTCTGGTGCTCTACAAAAGCCTCTCTTCATGGAGAACATAAGAGGTCAACTTCAGATACCTGTAGTTTCCCCTGTGAGTATTGCTACCTTTTCTCATGACCTACCCTTTTCTATGCAGAAGTACAACAAGGAAAGAAGACTGAGGGATGAATGAGAACAGAAACACAGCATGAAACAGTTTGGAGCTGTTTCCTGTGTTTTACTTCTATATTTTAAAGCCGCAGTTGATTGAAATCTTCAAGAAGCTTGTGAATATAACAGACTGATTCCTCAGAACCATAGGAGAAACATAAAAAAAAATTCTTATATGACTCTTCTTCACTGTCTTTGCAGGATGTACTTTGAACTATGTTTGGAATGAGCAGGCTGATGTAACTTAAAAGTCATCCCTGCTTTGACTGAAGGTCCCTTCCAATCTATTTTTTTGTGATTTCAGTAAAAGC
The DNA here is from genome assembly GCA_013390005.1 of Calyptomena viridis. Taxonomy (NCBI): domain Eukaryota; kingdom Metazoa; phylum Chordata; class Aves; order Passeriformes; family Eurylaimidae; genus Calyptomena; species Calyptomena viridis. The sequence goes on along the minus strand of WEIV01029177.1, from coordinate 9,367 downwards.
GCTATTTTCATATTTCAGGACACTTCTCCCTTTTATCACATACTATTTACACTAAATCCTGTGGCACACTCCCTTTCACAGTTTCCACTCCTATTAAACAAATGGCCACCTAGACTTCTCTCTATTTGAAAATATACTATTACTAGCATTACATTTAAGAAGATTGGCATAATTAAAGAACAGAGTTCTGGGTGGAAATAAGTACTAATCTTCAGGTACTCCAAAATCTCCTGAACTTAATTTACTGACTAAAGTCAGCATATGGACTTGAGTTGTGGTGAGTCATTGAACCTATTTTGATGGTGACAAGTGTTCCAACCGCTGAAAACCCACTGTGGAACTCCCATTTACTACCAGGACGTTACTTGATCTCTTTGATCTACCTAGAGCAAAGTAAATCACAGTGAAGGATAATCCTATTTTTCAGGTTTTAGGGCATTGGGAATATAGAAATCTGTTGAGTCACTCAAACCCCCTGCATTCTGCTGCATTACTGAAAAGATATATCACACATTCATCTATCTGTTATCCTCCTAAAACAGAATGCACAGGATTCTCTGTACTTTTCTGTTTTGTAGCTCCTGTCCCACTGCTGCTTGAGGAGTTAAATAACAGCAATAACAGCACTAAAAATAATAATGCCTTGTCTCAAAAAGCACTTGAAATATATGATTTTTTTAATGGCTAGCCTCTTACTTCCACCTTCTCAAACACAGGAGAACAAAACACTTGGCCATGTTCTACTTTTCAGTAGAATTTTACAGCTCTCTGGCAGCACCTCATCTGGATTAGACTTTTGGGTTACTTGAAAAAATACTTCCCAGAAAAGTAGAATTTATGGAGTATTTCTTTACTCCATTGTAAGAGCATTTATAGATTTAAAAAGAAAACCCAAAGAATGTTCATTATATAAACAGGCTTAAGAAAGTTATTGTATTCCTATGTAGTTTCACAGAAAGAAACATTTAATCCCATCTCTCTGTATCTGAAAAGTTGTCAAGTGTTTTTAGGAAAAAAAATCCGGGCCAGTAGATTGTTTGACAGAGTTTTCAGGAGTAAAGAGATTGCATTTTGTGGCATCTAGAGAATTTGAAGGGACCACCCTCTGGATACACACAAGTTCTGAAAAATCTCCTCAGGGTTGAAGATAATCCTAGAAGGGGCAACCAGACACATAAATGGTTTTAAAGGCACATTTCAGGTTCACTTCAAGGTTGAAAACTACATCATTTGATCATGTGATCAAAACATTTGCAAGTACAACCTTAAAAGGTTCAGATCCCCTTATGCCAGAGACTTTTCTTATGAATACCACCACAGAGAATTTTGTGGGTGAAGGAAGAAGAACCAAAAAAAGATGGTTTTCACATCCCCTGAAGTGCGAAGAACTTTTTCAGTGAAGAAATATTTATGTTTTAAGATTCAAAGGGTCTGATTTTTTTGTACTGTGTATTGTGACATATTGGAAAGGTAAATGTTGTGGTTTAGGAACAATATTCCCCCATTTACTGTTCCTACCAAACTGGTCTGGCACTTGCTTCCCCTCCCCTTCCAGCTGGAAGCACAAAAGGCGAAGATCACAGGTTGAGATAAGAACAATTTCCCGGAAACAGCAATGAGATAAGAAAATGAACAGTAACAGCAACAGTATCAATATCAAAAGTGTACAAAGAGGGGGTGATTTACATGCAGAATGCTCTCCAAGCCTGGGGCAATGAAAACCAATATTGGATAGACCCTCTGCCCACCACACATTTCCACCACTGGAAAGAAAAACCCTTTTTCATGAATGAGAGGAAGAGTTCCTTTCCCCTGCCCCTGGCAATGATGTAAAATGATATTGAATAACATTAGAGTCTTGACCACATCCCGATGGCTCCAGGCTCTGCCCCCTCATGGTTACTGCCTGATCTATATCCATAACCCTGTTCTTGGCCAAAACCAGGAAAAAAGATAGAACAGTGAAATAATGTAATAAAATTAGTCATTAGATTCTTGATATAGATCTGGCTTGCATACTGTTTATTGAATAATCAGTGAAATATCACCATTTCTCGGGGAGCTTGCACACTAGTCTTTAGGGTATTGTTCAAGGTATGAATTATTCTCTCCTCTGCCCTGTGGATGAGTTGAATGCTCTGTCCTTATTTTACTGTGCACAAATAATCCCAGTCTAAAAAGCTTTGTTGGAAGGCATAGGCTGCAGAAACTCTGTGGACAATTTTTATATACATATCTCTTCTACTGTCCCTACTGTATTTCCTATTGTCCAATGTGGTGACTGTTGTGAAACAGTATGACAGGTTTCCTGTTCTCCATACATGCGGGTAAGTCCCTTAAGATAAAAATACCAAAACACCTCAGCCAGACATGATTATGTTGTTTTGATGTTGATTTTGGTGGGGGTTTTTGTTTATGTTTTTTTTTTTTTTGATAGGTGAAATATCTCCTGCTGCACCCATAGCTTAGTTGGCTATTTTTTTAATCAGGTTGTAACAGTTGCTACAGTAATTCCCAAGAACTAATCCTATAATGTCACAGGGCAAGAGCAGCACTAAACTCTGTTCGGCATTGCAGAAAGCCCCATCTCAGAGGTTGTTTGATACTCAGTAAGGAGAGGCCTCCTCTTAAGAGGCACAGTCAGCCTCTCTCCTCATTCAGGAATTGCTCACACTAAGGTCATAAAATTTATTTTGCAGGGTATATGTAGTGATGTAACATACTTAATGCATGTTGACTTCAAAGGCCTATATGAACTGCCTGTATGAACTTGTGCCATTTGTTAATTTACTGAAGATGATAACTTTTTGTGAAAAGTTCTCATTTTGTTCATGTAAACACATAATTAGGAAAAGAAAACCAAAATAAACACATATCTCTACCATCACAGTACCTTACTCATCAGAGAAGAACCTTTTAGTTCATCATGAAACTCAAATAGCTCTTAAACCCATTCTCTTGACAATTCTTACACATCTTCCTTGAGATATGTGAACATAGAACAGAAAGCTAGATAATAAACTGATAAATTAATGAAAAGACTTATTTATTCATTTTACTAAAGTGCTAGCAAACTATTGACCACATCAGTATTGTCGACTGGTTCACAAAATAATAGATGAACAATACAATCATTGTATATCTTCTTTACTCATGTGCTTCATTTTTTTATTAAGTCTCGTTTCCCTTCCTTTCCGCTGGAAAGTGCATGGTGCACATGTTTTTTAAAATTAATTCCCTTTATGCAGTCCCTGAACATTGCTTAATCATGTCCAAAAGAATAAGAATGCAATTTAAAATGCAGTCTTCTTTAGAAGTTTACTATTTTATGTGCAGCTAATATTAATTCTATATATAATTTAACAGTAGACATTAATATTAGAAGTCTAGTGCAAGTCAGTTGAAAATTAGAAGCATAGAATCATCTATAAGAGGAACGACAGTGTTGGTTTGTCATGACTCCAGGAAACAGGGCTTAAAGTTCTGTAGGAAGAATATTCAATGGTCGCCACATTTTACAGGTATCAGTAACATATACCAAAGAAGCATTGCATATCTGCAATTTAACGTGATTGAAATGCCTCTTGAGGAAAATCAGAGACTTCGCATTCCCTCCAGAAACAATGAGACTGTTGGTGGAAATGTTTACAGAAACTCATAGGAAAAACTGCTACACGATACCTAACCTGCTATTAAAACTGGAAGCTGAAGCTCACATGAGTGAACGCAATTCATTGTGCTATGTCATTAATCTTTATGAGCAAAATTATTGCAAAATTCTGTGGGGAGAGGAAAGCAATTACTTAATGATGAATAAAAATATTCTGATAGATGTTTCAGAAAGCACTGCACATAAACCTGTCTGCATAAAGCTCTTGGATGTTACAAACAGCCCAGTCCATGGCATACTTGTAAACTGTAGGAGTTACTTTTTAATTTTTAACTTCATCCCAGTCACTGTTTAACATTCCACGTTCATGTACTATCTACATTGTTAAATTATCCACAACTTCAGAGCAGTCAGGCAGTACTCGAATTAAGCCAAAGTAATTAGTTTTCAATCACTGAATATTCACAGCTCAATTAAATTATTTACAGAGATGTAGACAATTCTGCAGCAAAGACAAACATTTCTATCGACATTCCCCCAAATTGTAAAATAAATATAGCCTCTTGTGAAGATAAAACAGAACTTAGATGTTTCTTCTATAAAGAAGCTTTTCCTGCCTTTCCTATTTCACTTTAGAGGTCAATTCTTTGTAAGTTTGGTTGTGCCTACTTAGATCTTTACAATAAAATAGGTTTTATCAGGGTGGTGAAGTGAAAGGGGGCACTACCAAAAAACCTCAGACCATTAATGCCTTTAAAGAGGAATTTTTTGTTTCAGTCTGCCATTTCATTACTTGTTAAGCAATTTTGGTACCAAAAATAAAAGGCACACCGCACATATATAATTGGAAGAATCAATTAGTGTCACTTAATACAATCTACTAAACAAGACAGAAAATAGAGCAATATTGCTCCACTGGACAAAAATCCTTTTCTTTGATTGCATTGCACAAACCCAAAAGAAAAGCAGAAAAAAAGGCAGTACTAAGGTCAATGCAGGCATGTTGTTCACTTTGTGGCTGCTGAAAAGTACAAGGACACATGTAAGTGAGTGTTCAGAGCTAGTAGTACTTAAAGTACTACTGAAAGAAGGATTTTACCTGAATTTTCCTCTCAGATCAGCAAAAATATTCATTTAAGATAAATAAAAAGTGAGGCAACAGAAAATCAACCTTATTCCATCTNATAAAAATACCAAAACACCTCCACCTCAGCCAGACATGATTATGTTGTTTTGAAGTTGATTTTGGTGGGGGTTTTTGTTTATGTTTTTTTTTTTTGATAGGTGAAATATCTCCTGCTGCACCCATAGCTTAGTTGGCTATTTTTTTAATCAGGTTGTAACAGTTGCTACAGTAATTCCCAAGAACTAATCCTATAATGTCACAGGGCAAGAGCAGCACTAAACTCTGTTCGGCATTGCAGAAAGCCCCATCTCAGAGGTTGTTTGATACTCAGTAAGGAGAGGCCTCCTCTTAAGAGGCACAGTCAGCCTCTCTCCTCATTCAGGAATTGCTCACACTAAGGTCATAAAATTTATTTTGCAGGGTATATGTAGTGATGTAACATACTTAATGCATGTTGACTTCAAAGGCCTATATGAACTGCCTGTATGAACTTGTGCCATTTGTTAATTTACTGANGCAGCTAATATTAATTCTATATATAATTTAACAGTAGACATTAATATTAGAAGTCTAGTGCAAGTCAGTTGAAAATTAGAAGCATAGAATCATCTATAAGAGGAACGACAGTGTTGGTTTGTCATGACTCCAGGAAACAGGGCTTAAAGTTCTGTAGGAAGAATATTCAATGGTCGCCACATTTTACAGGTATCAGTAACATATACCAAAGAAGCATTGCATATCTGCAATTTAACGTGATTGAAATGCCTCTTGAGGAAAATCAGAGACTTCGCATTCCCTCCAGAAACAATGAGACTGTTGGTGGAAATGTTTACAGAAACTCATAGGAAAAACTGCTACACGATACCTAACCTGCTATTAAAACTGAAAGCTGAAGCTCACATGAGTGAACGCAATTCATTGTGCTATGTCATTAATCTTTATGAGCAAAATTATTGCAAAATTCTGTGGGGAGAGGAAAGCAATTACTTAATGATGAATAAAAATATTCTGATAGATGTTTCAGAAAGCACTGCACATAAACCTGTCTGCATAAAGCTCTTGGATGTTACAAACAGCCCAGTCCATGGCATACTTGTAAACTGTAGGAGTTACTTTTTAATTTTTAACTTCATCCCAGTCACTGTTTAACATTCCACGTTCATGTACTATCTACATTGTTAAATTATCCACAACTTCAGAGCAGTCAGGCAGTACTCGAATTAAGCCAAAGTAATTAGTTTTCAATCACTGAATATTCACAGCTCAATTAAATTATTTACAGAGATGTAGACAATTCTGCAGCAAAGACAAACATTTCTATCGACATTCCCCCAAATTGTAAAATAAATATAGCCTCTTGTGAAGATAAAACAGAACTTAGATGTTTCTTCTATAAAGAAGCTTTTCCTGCCTTTCCTATTTCACTTTAGAGGTCAATTCTTTGTAAGTTTGGTTGTGCCTACTTAGATCTTTACAATAAAATAGGTTTTATCAGGGTGGTGAAGTGAAAGGGGGCACTACCAAAAAACCTCAGACCATTAATGCCTTTAAAGAGGAATTTTTTGTTTCAGTCTGCCATTTCATTACTTGTTAAGCAATTTTGGTACCAAAAATAAAAGGCACACCGCACATATATAATTGGAAGAATCAATTAGTGTCACTTAATACAATCTACTAAACAAGACAGAAAATAGAGCAATATTGCTCCACTGGACAAAAATCCTTTTCTTTGATTGCATTGCACAAACCCAAAAGAAAAGCAGAAAAAAAGGCAGTACTAAGGTCAATGCAGGCATGTTGTTCACTTTGTGGCTGCTGAAAAGTACAAGGACACATGTAAGTGAGTGTTCAGAGCTAGTAGTACTTAAAGTACTACTGAAAGAAGGATTTTACCTGAATTTTCCTCTCAGATCAGCAAAAATATTCATTTAAGATAAATAAAAAGTGAGGCAACAGAAAATCAACCTTATTCCATCTCAGGTTCACCAGTGCTAATGAAGCTAGGTCTAAATAAAGTAGGAAGTCCATCACGTTTTTGTCTTTGTTTTCATTTTCTTATTTTATGGACTTATATTCTGTTGCCAGAGATCTGTCCTTTTTAGAGAATGATAATTACGGCTCGGTTCTTCCAAGCTGTCTGGCGGCTGCTACCTGTAATCAGTACATGTGATACTCTGTGAAGGATTACAGTGTAGAGATACTCAAATTAGCAGAGTCCTGAGCCCATTTGTCCACAAGGCAGTGCATGTGTATGAAGAGCAGTGGCACTTCTCCAGCTGAATTGTCCAGATCAGAAAGTCAGGATTTGTATCCCACTGACCACTGAGTACCCAGTGTCATGCAGACATGGAGAGAAGGGAGAGAAGGGAGAAATTCCTTTTTGTACAGGTAATTAATATAGGAATAGTTTTAAAACCACACACTGTGTAGCTACTGACACCAAGCAGTTATGAAAGAGGACACAAAACCACACAAAATGAAACAACATTCATGAGGCTTTCTAGAGCTCTGGACTATCTGAGTGGACTTCCTAGGGAAAGCAAGGAACACTATTACATACCAAATATGCCTTTGACAACACTCTAGATGACGCAAATAAAGAATAAGCAGAATGACATAATCAGCCTGGGTAAAGACTGGTAGACTGAAATGATGATATTACCCCTACACATAGGCCTAATCAGCTGTGCCCAGAGAAAGTTGTGTTTAATCTATGTCAGTCCAATCATCAGATGCACAGAGTGAAACTACCCTTTAGTCTTCATCTTACTTAGCCACACCATCAGGATACACACGAGTCAGATCAACTCAAAATCTACGTTAGACATTCATTGTGCTTAAATTAAGTGATAGTGTGAGACCCCAGTACAGCCTTTGATAGGCTATGATCCAAAACCACAGCAGCAGCAGTGCTGAAGTCTACCGTATGTTAGTATTAATATTAGTAGCTGAAAAGATAAGTAAGATACTCCACAATCTGTGGCCAGGATTTAAAACTGTCTGTTTTTCTGGGTTTCTCCCCCTTTTCTTATATGACCACAGTTTCAGCTGTTTAAAATAATGGAATGTTATTCCTTTTCCTGTACCCTTCTGGTGACACAAGGTGTCTGTGGGATGGCCTCACAATGGCATCAAATTGACCAAGTTGTTTCTATGCATTTCTTCTCTTCTCAGCCATTTAGATGGAAAATTCATAGAGCAAATGATAACAAATCATTGCTTTCTGAAAATATCTAAGCTATCCTAAAAACAATTTGGACTGCTTTATTTTAGCATCAGGTTATGAGAAAGTCCTTAACATTTCTGCATGTGCGAAATGGATGCAAGTCCTTTCCACTCTTTGGTCATGTGTTAAACAAAAACCCATGCTATTTTAGAAACATAGATTCTCAATATTTGAGAGACTGAAATTCAGTAGTTTTATTTCTTGTTAAGGAACAAAATAGCCAGAAACTTATGTGGTTTTGGACAGCTGAATATATCAGGTCAGACCTCAATAAGAAAAATTACCTGGAGATAATACCACAGCCACAAAATATTACCAAACAAAAGACCAGTTCTGCAGGTGTTGGTCACAGTTGAACAGAAAATATATTGCTTTATACAGTGTAACATTTAACCTCAAAATGCCAGTTGCCACTGAAGTAGAAGCTGTAAACAAAATTAATGGGAGTTTTGTGTTGATGAGTAAGGAATGATTGTCTGACACTCAGTATTAAAACCTAAATTGTAACCAGAAATACAGAAAACAATGCCCAAATAACAGCATATATCTCTACCTGTATACACATAGTAGAGAAAGAAGTAAGACAGTAATGAGGTCAACAGGTTAATTTTTAGACTAAAATTTACTTTGAAATCTTTTATTTTAAATACATATCAGAACATTTCATAAATTGAGAGTCAGAGAACAAATATGGGCATCACTCTGCTCAACACAAGTAGCAAATAGTCCCTGAAGTCAGGATCTCTTTTATAGTAAAATACAGTTAGACTTACGGTAATGATATTAGATTTGCTTCTTTCAGAAAGCACTCCTAGATCTGCCTTTTGGTGGCAGGAAAGAGGAAGACAGAGAGAAAAGCGGTCAGACTCTGTGAACTGAATTTAAGAGAGTGTTCCTTTCCAGCATGTGTCCTACTACAGGATATGTGCTAAATCCAAAATCTCTATGGGGAACTTGAATGCATGGTTTTTCAATCCTCAGGCATTTAGCAATACATCCTACCTAACTGTACTCTTCTGTAGCTAGAATCTCTTGCTGTCACAGTTTACTGACTTTGCCAAGACTATTTGTAATGTGCTAGTCAAAGCACAGCAGTTCATCTACCAGCAACACAACTGTTGCTCTTACTGACACGTGTGTCAACAGCAGAAACGACATCTCTTGAAGACTAAAGCCATGTTCTCCTCCTTGGTCCCTTAAATTAAATTGAAAAAAGAACACATTTCATTTTTCCTGCAATAAGACCAAGAATTTATTTACATAGGAAATAAAATGGACCAGACAACACAAACAAAAACTACAGATTTGGGGAATTAAAGCACCATTCCCCTTTCAGGCTGGACCAATGAAACAACTTTTTGTGGCATCCAGCATTTTGTCTTTCAAAGGTGTCTTGGGGTGACTT
>WEIV01029167.1:0-11171 GCA_013390005.1 Calyptomena viridis | reverse complement strand
CTTGTGGGTCCCTTCCTACTCGACATGTTCTGTAGTTCCTGTGTTTAGTGATTGGATCATGTACTACCATCACATAAATACACTTTATTATATGACTTTATTGTTAGTGGCTATAACTGTATGGTATATGCAGCACAATATATGTGAAAGACACACAAAATAGGAAGACATAAATTATAGTATAATAAATTGGCTGTTTTCCATTTTGTTAGTGTTGGTATTAAGTAAGCCGTGCATCGCCAGGAACAAGTTTTTTAGGTGTTTTACGAGTCTTTTAGAATTGGCGAAAAAAAGATCAATGTAACAGTTGGAAAAATTGTGCAAGGCTTGACTTTTTTTTTTCATCCTTTTCCCCCACCCCCTCATCCCTCTTTCTCCCACTCCAGTACAGACAATGTTCACTTCCCTGAAACATGCATATACTCACTGATGCATCGGTAACTTTCAGGGAATAGTTCTGATAGAATTGCCTTTAACTTGGTGTACTGACTTGGAGAGGTTTGAAAAAATGCCTGTGTCTTAATTACCTCACTGAAGTCTGTTGTTGGCATGGAGAAACAGAAACAGGAGGAAGAAAAATGCAATTCCATGTTCTACCTACATACTAAAGTATTTAAGTTTTTTGTGATAACCTAGTTCCACATTAGTATAGGAAAAGAGTTGCCTGAGAGAATGTTTTCTGTTTTCTGAATCTTTTTTGAATTTTCCCGAGGAAGTTCTTTTCTGTTTCTCTAAATTTTTCACTTATTACCTTATTTTCAAGATCTTAAATATGTTGAGTAAGAGACTGCATTTTCATGGTGATGTTTGGTTTTAGGAATGTATAATCAACGGAATTTTAAACTGCATAACAGTTTAGCAAGTGGATCTTTGTAAATGACTTTTAGCTACATGAGTTAACTAACCTCTGTTTTCTGAAGGTATATTTCTAACTTTCAGGCTGCAGCTATTTTTGTCTGGCCTGGCTTTGATTTATACAAATACTAATTGCATCTGTGTATACATAGTTTCACAAGGTCATACACATATTTAATGAACTGACTGAAATGCCTGTATATTGCTAGGTTGTTACATAAACAGATCACTGCCTTGTAAACATTGTTGCTTTAGTCAGTTCAAAAGGAGAAAAAATTATAGCAATACCCATGTAAAGAAAATCTGATTTTTATTTTTGTCTCCTAAAGTTTTATCTTTATTGCTTTTGCAGGCATCAGAAGGTGTCACCTTCATTGGACCTGACACACATGCTATTCAAGCTATGGGAGACAAGATTGAAAGCAAATTGTTAGCCAAGAATGCAAAGGTCAACACAATCCCTGGCTTTGATGGAGTAGTCAAGGTGAGATATCATTTAATTACTGTCTGCCCACTGTAGGAACAGTGTCTAAATCAAAGTATACCTATTGAAAGTGTGATGAAGAATCTAATTATAATTTCATCTTTTTTCAGTAAGATGTAATTAAAAATGAGGTACAGATTGTTACTAGCAAGAGAGCTTTGGAGAAGAAGAGAAAGTCCTTGATAATAAATGATGTATTAAGGAGTTCTTCAATAGAGCTTGTAAAAATACTTTACTTGGAATTTAACATGAAGGCAGGTAACTGTATTACATGTCAGGTGTGGATTTGATTATCTGTGCATCTTTACATTTCTCAGATGGTCTTCTTGACCAACATCTTGACAGCTCTGAGTTAGCACTGTGGTGTATTAAACCGTGTGATTTCCATATTGTGCTGATGGTGCAGATTCCCATGTGTTGCAAAACTCAGGATGAGGATGGGGGAAGTTGATGACTGTCAGAGTCTACAGCTACTGTTCTTCCTGTGGTTTTAGAAGGAATAATTTCCAATAGTTGTCTAAAAATATTTTTCTTGTTTCTTTATAGTTTATAAAGTTAAGTAAGTATTTGTTTTTGTTTATTTTCTGCTATAGTGATTAAGTATTGGACTCTTACAAGCTTTCCTGTGTGTCTTATTGTCCTGGTTTGGGACAAATATATTCAGAGGGATAAATATTCTCTGATAAAACAAAAAAAACCCAGGCTGCAGTCACCCTCTCCCACCAGGTTCAAGAAAAAGAAATATTTCCTCAAAGGAAAGTGAAAGAAAAATACAAAACCATTTATTTAACAAACACACAAGAAAAATGATAATAATCCTAAACAATAAATAATGAAGTTTCTCAGGGTGGAAGAAGAGAACCTGGAAGATTCAGAGTCCTTTTGTTGATATGATCTCCTTCTCCCCTTGCTGCTGGGCCGATGTGAGGGGGGGCCCCCCCCCGGCCAGGCTGGGGAAAGGGTCTCCCAGTTNGTCTCCCAGTGAGGTTCTGATGTTCTAGTGTCCTGAACAAGTCCAGAAGAGAAGAAGAGAAATCAAAGTCTCAGGAAAATACAGAAGTTCCACTCTTTGTCCTCTCTGAAGAAGGTTGAGCTGAGAACTGCCTGGTAAAACCAAGCTGAGAGTCCTTCCTCACCCCTCTCCACTGAAGAACTACAGTGTCCTTGAAACACCAGACTGCTTTGCAAAAGTTTTTTTCTATTTTTTTTTCCCTCTCTGCTCTCAGGTTCAGTTTTAAAGACAAAAGATTTTTTTTTTTCCCAGCATAGAGAAGACGATATAGTCACCCCAAGATGCTTATTATATTTGCTAGGGTAATGTAGTTAAATTTGCTTTTCTCTTCTAAAGCATTTGTTGTATACAACTAAAACTTTGGTGTGTTGGAAAATGTTGACCTCCTGGGTTTTTGTGCTTGTTATGTCAAGGTAGATTTTTCTTTTCAAATAAAGTGTGAGTGAAACTTTGAGATGCATGAAAAAGTGTGTTAGCTAGGTTGGAGTTTAAATTCTATTAAGAGGAAAGAAACCCAACCTAAAACCTGACTAGGTGAGAGGTAAATAGAGTGCTAAGAGGCTAAGCCTCTACAAAATCATCTCTTCTGATGAGGCTGTCTGGAGAACTTGACTAGTGAGAGGGAGTGATAAAATCACAAATTAGTTGAGGTCCAAGTTCCCAAGAGAATTTTTCAGTATTTGTCATGGAAATGTGTAGTGTGTGTAATGACTGGTAACAGGATATGCTGCAACAGGTAAAGGTGCAAAGACTTCTTTTCTGGAGGTCTCCATATGAGTGTTGGGCTGGCTTTTGTGGCCATGCTGAAGTCTGGCAGTGGTAAGTTGAACACAGTACTTTTTCAGGTTTAAGTTGCATGTTTTAGCAGTCCTTGGGTATGTGGTCTTTTAGCACTCATGACGTTTAACAGAAGCCAAGCTGTTGTGCATAAGGTTATCTGTTCTGTCTGACATCCTGTATCATCTAGAAATCCTGAAAATAACTCAAAAACCCATCTCATTTGTAGATAACTTTGAATTAATCATTTAAACACTAGAAAACTTTCTGTAATGCAGAATCAAATACTCAAAATCCTGTTGTTTTTGCTGTATCAGGTTAAAACTTTTGTAAGGGTCTGTTATTCTGCTAATACAAAGAAACCTGACAAAGTAGGGTAATGGTTAATGAACAGGTAGACATAGAACCAGTGAAACTGATCTACCTCCTTGCACGCAGTTGTTTCCGAGACATTCAATTGCATTGTTTTTGACAATTACCTGAAGTCCCTGACACAAATAAGTGGTCTGGTTAGCAGTTGGCTATATTCAACGATACCCTTAAAACCAAATGATCTGGAATGTAGGATTAACAACTCCCATCCTTTGCTATTAAAAGGAACTATGTGGTAGTTGCTTAGTCCCAAAGTGTGCATATCGTATCAGTTTCGCATACCTCAGCCTTCCAGCACTTCTGATTATTTGAAGAGTGTTGATGAAAAAGAATACACAACTAAAAAAAAAGCGACCTGCATTGTACCCACCAAATAAGAAAAAGGAAAGTCCACAGACGTTGCCAGCCAGCATTGTAGTTTTCATCAGAGAGAAGCTGAAAATGTTAAATTAATCAGTGCTTTCATTACCAATTTTAGGAAATAAAGCTCTGATAATTGATATTGTCATACTTGCTATGGATCTAAATACATGCCTGTGTTTGCCCTCTGATTTTCTTCCTGTGATAATATGTCTTTTACTTAAATGGATACCCAAGTAATTGGGTCATAGACCATGCTTGATCTTTAGTTAAAGCTTGATATACTGTTTTGCCAATTCTGACTAAGGAAGGGCAAAGCTATGTCATAGCAGCTACAGTCAGAAGAGTAACACAAGGAATTGGAGACTGTTCTGCCATTCTCTGGGAGACCCATTTTGGTCACAGTTGTGAAGCTGTCAAAATCTTTGAGGGCTCTTTTTTTGAGAAATTCTTAAAGGATGTTTGTTGTCTTATGTTACTTAGCACTTAGAAATAGGAGACACCGTGATAGCTAAGCTTTGGTAATAACATCTTGGAGAAGCTGCATGCAGAAAAATTCCCAGTAAGTAGATACTAAAGAGAAGCCTTTCAACAGTATACTTTAAAGACCTGGGAGGATTGAAGAGGAGGATGCTTGACACAACAGACACAACTAACTATTCTCATATAGGAGAATGATCTAAAGAATATGAAACTGAGAATGGAAAGATGAGGAATGAGACTGAAGAGGGCAGTTTGAAGAAGAGTAATTTTCTTCTCATCCCTGGTTCAGTTTCACAGTTGGCTGGGGCAAGGGTTATCAGGTCTACACATGTAAGGAATGAGGGTCTTGTGATGTCAGGTAGAGAGTCAGTGAAAGCATTCAAAAGTAATTAATTTCACAATGTGTAACTACACTTCATTTTCTAAAACCTGATTGAGGGAGAGGTAGTGGCAAACAGTCTTAATCAAAAGAATTAACGTTAATCCCATGAGTAATGGCTATAATAAAGTTGGAGCTTAGATGATGTATTGACTGTAAATAAGTAAAGGAGAATAAGTGACAAGAAGAGTGTGAAGAGATGAGTACAAGGACATGCCATGGTGAAAAACTGGCAAAGGAATGGCAAGGGAAGAATTATTTTCATATTGTTTCACCACATAATCTGTTTTTATGGCTGGTAGAACACAGAAGAATGTCTCTGTGTGCCTACTGGCAAAGCTATGTCTCAGTAGACGCATTAAAGGTCTTCAGCATTTACTGAATTCTGAATTTACTGAATTTACTGTAGTTAAGTTTTAGGTACCTGTTTTGGCTGAATTCTTGCATTGAAGTATTGTTATTGGGAGTGAATGGTCATTGTATTGCTGGAGAGATCGTTGTAGACTAGGTATGAACTGGGGGTTCTCTAAGACCAGCGCCCTCAGCCATGAAAGCTATTATGTAATTCTTCATAGTTAGTGCAATGTTTTACAGTTCTAGAAGTCTCTTAAATGGCTTTATCTTGGCATTTCTCTACATCAAGACAGTTCTGCTTTTCTGTCTCCACCTGCTGGTACCTGGCTGAGAGGCATGTACATGGAATTAGGAGGTTAGGAATTCTTATGCTAAATGAGTATTTTGTTTCTTTAACTCACTGAAATCACCTATTTATAAAAACACTATGACATCATTTAATACCTATTAGTATTTTTATGAACTTTTACCACTGCTTGCAGATTTTATTTGTACAATAAAAGGTGGTGCTAAAATTATGTATTTCTTTACAGTTTCCAGTTTATTCTGGGAAAATTGTGGTGTAGCTAATGTGTTTTTGGAGGAAACAGCAGTAAATCATTGAGGACTTCTGCATTTAAAAACTAATTCAAAATGCTTTTAGAAGCGGTGTGGTTTTGTATATTTTGCACATACGGACTTGTGTGTTAGGCAGTGTCATAGCATTCAGTCTTTTGCTTCCCTTGGGCAAATACTGTGTATCATAAGTTCTGTGCACCAAAACGCTAAAATAACTGTGTTAACTCTTTCTGAGTAATTTAAACTGATTCTGCATTTATGTAATCTGCAAGTGAAATTCATGATAGTAAAACGTACTTTCTTAGGGAAAAAGATCAAAAGACCAGAAACTTCAGTATGTCAGTTGTTTATTTTTTGTTCATTAGTTTTTCTTTAAAGCACAGCATATTTTTGTTTTCTGGTTCAGAAATGTTCTTCGAAGGCTAAACAATTTGAGTATGCATTGATTTTTATTTTTTTTTCTTGTATCTTGGTGTTTGCATTCTAGTATATTAGAATTGTAAAAGAAACAGATGTTGAAACAGTGTGAATTAATAGCGGTGCTGGACAGGTTACTTCAGTCTTTTCAAGGTAGAACTGAGACAATTAGTGCTGCTGATAGGATGCTACTTATTAAAGTTGCTGTATGCGTGTATAAAAATACAGTGGGAGCGACAAGTTCCCCTATAACGATTTGCGGTTTGTCTTCCTGTGTTCAGTTAGCCACTTGTTTACAGGTAACTAAGTGAAAAAAAAATACCCTGTTTACTCCCCCCCCTTAATTCTATTTTGCAAATATATGGGTGAATTTGCAAGAGAAAAGAAATGTAAAAGTTTCCTTTTCGACTATAATCGTGGCTCTTCATCAGTCATCACTCTTCCTGCATTTTGTTCAAGAGGCTCTAATTGTCTGCATTTGGCAGGTTTAACACTTCCTGACAGAGAGGCTATTAAGGGGAAGTATTCTCGCATAACTGTCACAGGCAGGAACAAAGAACCTTCAAACTCAATGTGTGGAAACCACTAACATTCTTAAATGACCCTTTTCATGCATTTTATCCCTTTAAGCTAAAATTTGGAGGGTGCAGGGTCATGGAAAGCAGCAAGGTGTAATAAAACAGTAAACCCCGAGGTTTTTTCTTTTGGGAGGGGGTAGGTTTTTTTGCTAGATTTATCTCTTGACTTAAAAACAATTGTTATTTGGAAAAATCTCATTAACAGATGTGACTGGAGTAAAAAGACTTAAAACTGATGTTGCTTTCAGGACTGCTTTGAACTTAACAAGCACCGATTTGTGGAGCAGACTAGCTAATGAAAGGAAATTAAATTTTCTGACAACTTCCCCTGCCAGCCTCCTTATTCTTCATGGGGCTGTTACTGGGTACTGAAGACTTTTAAAGAGGATTTTGTTTTATTATCAGACATAAATGAACCAGGTATGAACATTTCTTACGTATTTTTTTTAAAGTTCTGACCTGGGTGCTTTTAAAACGGATTGCCTTGAAAGCTTTAAAAATATCAGGTTTCAGTTTAATGTTCATAAGTCAGCCCCCATAGTTTCAGACACACTTAGCAGCTGGTGGTTTCCAGACATTTGCCTTCCATACAAATTTTTTAATGCATGTCATGGGATAGTATAAATATTAGCAAATTTGGATGGAATTCTCAAACTGAACCCATGCCATTGTAATTTAAGCCATTTTCTTTCTAGTTTTTTATTATGGAAATATATTGTTATCAGTAGAAGAAACCAGAATTAACTACTGCAGAAGTGATTTGGTTGTTGAAAAGTAAGCAATTCAAATATTTTGGGTTTTATTCTCTGAATTTCCCAGTACTTTTTTCTGTATGAGACTATAGTAGTATATAGTATTCAGCTGAAGCAATAGGTGGCATCAACAAAAGGATTTTTAAAATTGTGATATGCTAGTAATGTGCCAAATCTTAAATGGAAACAATTATGGCAATCTTCTGTTTTCAGATACATTTTAAAATTATGCATTTAAGGTTTATTCTGTCTTCAGAATGCAAAAGTTACAAAATTGAAATGCTCGTGTTCTTTTTTCAGTAAACAAAACCCATTTTCTTTAAAGAAGTTCTGCAAGATTTATTTTCTGAACTTGAATTACTCCCAAACAATAGAGAATCAACTCCCCCTACTGACAGCAACCGGGAAAACACAAGAAATACCTGCGAGGACGGAAACTAGCTGGTAGTGGACAAACTTTTACGACCTGATTTATGGTCCATTATTGATTGTAAACTTCTAAATTCTAGCATTAAATTCCTACAACTGCAGAAAATCATTTTGCGATCCTGGTTGTGTTTCCTGTCAGCTGATTCCTCATTGCTTTGAGTTTCTCAGTATACTAATGATGAGGTAGAATTTACATTCCACTTATGGTATTAATTTTACATTCCTCTGGCTGAAAAGGGTCAGAAGGTTGTAAAATCAAACATTAAATGAATCGGAGGAGACAGTAGTGCAATATATGACTGCCCTCAGGACATAGTGCAATGGCTGATGGGATTAACGTTGGGTCTCATTTCCTGCTTTTACAGGATGCAGATGAAGCTGTCAGAATTGCAAGGGAAATTGGTAAGTTCTTAAATTAGCCATGGTGGGATTTGTGTGCCTCTCAGCAGACATGGTTGACTAAATTGAATGTGTAATAAGTAATCCCTATAGAACAAATGTATAGTTTTTAAGTTCCTTGTTGCCTATGGGACTGGAAGAATCTGGGCATTAACGCCTTGTCTCTTAAATCGTCACATTTGAGCTTTTCAAACTGAACTTTACAGAACAAGTGCAGCCATGATTTGTGGAAGGTATGTAATATGCAGTAATGAGTAGCTCACTAAAGGAGGTATTTCAAAGTATATCTGCAATTGGACACGATAGTTAGAAGTTAGGTGTGGTACATTTCTTTTTATATGGAGACTGACACCGGTGTTATGATCTTCATTCTTCATCAGTGTGTGGACTGCAATTAGCTTGAATAGCATCCAGAGCACCAGCCTTTCTTCTGTGCTTACTGGAATAAAGTCACTATTTAGCTTCTGAGTATCTTAAAGCATGGTGAAAAGAGCAACCAGCACACTGTCTGGGACTCATTTTGATGAAGGTTAAGTGTAATATGTGTTTAATGAGTTTTGGCTTTTATTTACTAAAGCTTAGTATTAGGGAAAATACTAAACCATATGCTTGAAATTACATGTGTTCTTAAATGCTTTCTAGAAGAAGAATATAAGGCAGTACGATTTCTCTGATTTTCCTTGGGATTTTTCTTTCATTTTCACTTGAAGAGACAGTAACCATGAGAAAGTATTTAGGTGTTTCACAGGTACATAATGGTTATCTGCATTTGAAGTTTGTCTTGCTGATCTAGCTGCAAATACATTTCATCTGTGCCAAAAACTATGGCTGTGCCTTATGTGCCAAGTAGAAAGTGGGACTTGCATTGCTGCAGACAACTTTTAACCAGTATAACATCTTTCTACTTTGAGTTCAAGTTGGGGCTTTTACCCTGCACTGGTTAACTGCACTAAAACTCCTCAGTGTAGGCTTGTCCGACTTGTAGGCTGACACAATTGAAGTCAGTGTTTCTGTGGGTCAGCCTTTGTCCTTTTTGGGAAATCAAGTGATTGCTGATCACTGTCATGGGAGCAGATACAAAAGGAAGAGGAGGTCAACCAAATTGGAACATTCAGAAAGAACTGTAAATAAAATTGATTTTACTTGTGAATAAAGGCATATGATTTTTTTGAAATAAAGTATTATGACTTTATTTCAGTTCAGTTTCTGTTCAATAGTCTGTCTTGCTCTTCAGTTTTAAAGATTTCCTCTAAGTATTTTTAAAGTAGTTTTGATGAGTGTAAGTTGGAAGGCATGCAGTGGCTTTCTAGACACCCTTTAAAATTATTCTTGTTTAATTTACTTCTTCTGGTGTTCTGTTGACCGGCTCCTGTTTTTGATATCAGTAGCACTTTGGAGGTCATTATATCAAAGCAGTCTTAAATCTGTGATATTAAAGTCAATTACAGACAGCTGGGTGGTTATTTATCTAGATACAAAAAAGGTTTGTACTATGGTACCATGTAGCAAGAGAAAAATGTCCTATCTCTTTTTCTTCATGTGTTTTGTCCAGTTGATTAGTTTGGTTAGGCTTCTGTCTAATTGTGACCACTAAGTGATTTTAATATCAAAGGATCTAAAATGGGATGATATTGTAGTCATCTCTTGTGTATGTAATGCATTTATCTTCCTGGGTAAAGCAGTTGGTATGCAATGGAATACTTTTAGGTTGTTTTTAATTTCTCATCCAGAATCTCAGTCTTTGAGACAACAACTGTGGTCAATGCTTAAAATTGTAAAACACTCTAATGCTCTCTTGCTGCCTGTGTGTTTTTTCTTGCTGCCTGTTGTGTTTTGGCCAAAGATCCAGTAGTAGTGGAGCATGACACTCCAGGGTTGAGAACACTGCCTTTACCTGTTTCAGTGACTACATTTTACGGATATAGATTTTTTTTAGGTACAGGAGTAAAACCTTATTTTTGCCCTTGATTTGAGATGTGCTTTCCCAAGTTGAGAGAATGTGACAGATACTAAACTAAATGAGGAATTGGAAGAAGTTCAGGCACAAATTGGTGTATAGAGTTCTTCTACGGTATCCCTACTCTATTCGTTGGAGTGGGCTATTCTCTTGTGATCCTTTCTGTAGTGCTTAATTACATTCTCTTTTTCCATGCTGCTTTTAGGTCTGTTTGTGAAGTTGTACATTAAGAACTGTTGGCTTCTTGATTTCTGAAGCATCGATGAAACTCCAGAAAGTTTTATTCCTTTGTTTGAAAGGATTGAACAGCTATGAAGTGTGATCAGTTAAACTATATGAAAGTCTGTACAAAACTGAAGAGGTGTGTCATGTTTCATTTGACATGGGTTTAGTTAGTTCTAGCATTTCAATAATGGATATTGAAAAGAATCTGATGTTGCCACATGCAATATTGCTCAAACTGATATTGTACTGACAATGTGTTCTGTGATCTAATACCTGCAACTTTTATAAAAATAGTTAAATGGCATCTAAAACCATGGTGGCAAAGGGTGGGAATTAACAGCTGTGGGACACCCAAGTTTGTTTACTCCTTTTACCATTCAGTTTCTCAGAATAGTAACTGCCCTGGAAACAAAACAGTCCTAACCTAATAGTACCTATTTAACAGCAAAAGTATGCCCAATGGTCTTCAAATCTGACAGCTTCTTAACTTCTTGCCTTCTAAGATCTTTAGACCCATCCTTCAGATACATCACAAGAATGTAAAACTATAGAATAAGAATAGGTTTTAGTCTTGAATGCAATTTTAACTTCATGTAAATTGACATCTAATTCAAGGGAAGTATTGAAAACCTAACACCTACTTACAAATGTCTGCTTTGTGTGAGACACTTCATTGCTGTTGTTGATACTTATAAATGCTGTTAGAAATTGTTTGCATGCCTCTCCTTTCCCACAACTAATCCAACCAATCTATGTGAACATACTTCAGCAATTTTGATT
>WEIV01029148.1:86759-129023 GCA_013390005.1 Calyptomena viridis | reverse complement strand
TCTACGATTCCATCATATTTTATATATGTATTCATATCTACGTGCGTGTAATTTGGGTGTATGTTACATATTTCTTCGTGTATATGTTACGTTTATATATTAATGTGGTTATATATTTATACAGTTACATATTTATATATATGACTATATGTATATATATAAATATATACTGCTTTCAAAACCATAGAAAACCACAGAAACCAAGATCAGAAACTACCACGGACCAGCTCCCTTTCCCGACACGCTGCTCACCGGCTCCCTGTTCGTCCATTTAGGTTATCCCATTGCAAAAATAACTAGAATTTCTCCCTGTTACCTTTTCCCTTACACGGTGCACAACAATCTCTTAAACTCGGGAATTGTCCCTTCCAGCCTTGTGCGCTCTCTCCGCGCTGGCTCCCGACACGGGGTCGTTCCTCTCTCCCTGGTTCCATGCAGCCTATCAAAATTCCCCGAACTGGGCCTGACCTCTTTAGCCCCTGCGATCTCTCCCGACCCCGTCCCCACTGCCTCAGGGACACGCGATCCGGAGGTGACAGGTCACTTCTTAAACTCTTTTGCACTTGGAACGGCATTGCTGTTCCTGTGCTGAATTGCATGTCGCTTTCGGTGAGATAACTTAAAAACAGAGGGGGAAAAAAACGCTTTTAAGAAATTAAAAGCCCCAAAACTACCTTTAGGAGAAGCATTCTGGCGGTTCTGGGCTTTCTGCCTCTCCATGGCCAGGAGCCGTGGCAGCCGTACACCTGTATAAGCTGATGGACCCGCTCTCCTCCGTGCATCCCTAACTTGCCTGATGGAAATTAAATGTTTAAGTTAGAGACTTTATGGAAGCGAACTGTGTAGCCAGACAGTCTCGCTGAATTTGCTCCTCAATTTAATATTTGAAGAAGGAAGTGTAGTGCTATTAAAACTTAAAAAAAAAAAAAAAAATCATTTCGATTTGGCTTTCATCCACTTCCTTTCTTTTACGATAACCTCGAATTAATTTGATTTCTATCATGCTGGGAGAGGGCCCGGGAAAGGGCAGGAGGAAAGCATCCCTTGGCGTTCCCTGTGTAGCTCCAGTTTTCAATTTTTGTGTACCCTCAGGTATGCTGGAAAAGCACGAAAGGAGTGTGTGCTCCTATCCGGACTTCTCTAAATCTGCCTGAAACCCCAGACTTAGACAAGGCCTAATATTCTCCCACTGCAATTTTTTCGCCTTCGAAATTCCTCTCCTTTCTATTTTAAAGTCGGCCGTTCTCGAGATCTGCAAAATAGTTTCATAAAGGACTTAAGTGTCTGGGAGTTCTAGTGATTTCAGCGGGATTTGGGGTGAAAACTGATAATCAGGGAAGGGAAGGAAAGGTCCTTCGGCCTCGACCATCTTCCTCATTTCCCACCTCCTGGCTCTCGGCAGGAGGCAGTGACTGATACTCCCGCAGGAATACCGTGGAGGGTTTTGACATTGAAAACACCTCTTCGATTCATTAATACTACGGGTAGGATGAGCTCGGGAAAAAGCTGTAAAACTTACAGTTTTGAGCCACACGGAGAGGGAGCCCTCTCCAAATTATTGTTTTTGTCCGACACTGGCCAGAAAAAAGGAAAATAAAAAGAAAAAAAAATAGCGAAACAAATCACTGCACTGAGGGCTTGAGGGCTGGCATGGGATAAATGCAGTTACAGGGTCTGCTGTGACGACCGTCCCTCCAGCTTATCGGAGTTCGGCAGTCACTTAGAAGGTGGTGAGGGGAGAAGCCCGGGAACGCTTGGGTATATCCTGAGGGAAATATTTATCCAGGACTTAATTTAAAAGCATGTTTTTGTGGTTTCCCTCGTGTGTAGCAGAAGTCGGGACGGGTCGGGCTAACTCGAAAGCCGGGAAAGGCGCTGGGACGGAGAGCGACAGTCGCTCGTCTAAACTCTGTCCCTGCTGGAAGCAGCCCGGCAGCTGGGTCTGGGGAGAACTTCACTTCTAGGAAAAGGAATAAGTTGCGTTTAAAAATTGAGTGGAACGACGGGGTGACCAGCGGTCAGTTTAGGGTCGATTTAGTGTAGTTTTAATTTAGGATAGTTTTAGAAGTGAACCAACTGTCACGGTGAGCACCTTAATTAATAAAATTACCGGGTGTGATCACAGACAGTATTTGATAAATTGTTTTCTACGGGGGCTTTATTTTTTGCTTTCAGTATCTAAAGGAAGGGTAGTAAGAGAAGTTTAATTTTTTCCACACTGTTTTCTCCCTCACATTTCTGCACTTCTGTACACTTTCCCTGGATTTTTAAATTGCATGATGTGTACTTAAACAGCTTTTTGGTCTGGCTTATTTTAAAAAGTAAAAGAGGAAAGTGAAAGGAGTCCAGAAGATATAACTGGACCAGACACTACAGTGGGTACAAAATTTAGCAGCCTCTTCAGAGCAATTTTTTGTCATTTACTATATCAAACTGGGGAGCCAGGGTGAATTGCCTCGGGAGTGATCCAGAACACAGCCAAATTGCTAAGCTTTTGAAGTCAGCTCCATGCTTTTTAGTCGTTCTTTAGATTGCAAAATTATAGTGAAATGAAAAAATCATCTAAAGACCTAAATTGATCTAAAGTCAGCCATGTGCCATTCTGGGCACATGTGCCTAACCTGGCTGGGGTTTAAGGCAAGCACAAAAGGTGGTAGATTTCCTTACTTGTACTGGCTACAAATGCTGCACTTATGAGGGTTTTGGTTTGGTTTTTAATTGGCAAATAAAATAAAAACAAAAAAATGATGAAAGAAAAGTAAACTATTTCCTTGGGTTTTTTGATACTTGTTGAAAATCAGAAAATACTCACTCAGAAGAAAAGTTAATAAGCAGAGGAAAAACTCGCTCTTGAAGAAGAAATAGCAATAAAAGTGCCTAGTTAGTGAAACCACAAAAATTTGTAAGATCTACTTCTTCAGCTATCAGAAAAAAAATAGGGTTGACTTGTTGTGCTTGGTGAAGAAATCGTGGAGCTGGGCTGGACTCTTCTCTTGCACCACTGTCCTTTCATGAATCTTCTGCTTTTTGCAATGTTTGTGCTGTGCTTTCCTGGAGTTACACCTCCAGTTCTGTAGCTGCCAAAACAGCTGGTTTGTGTGCTCTAGACTATGATGTGCCTCCTAAAGTAATCTGTATACCTTTGTTCCCTATCTATCCTTTTGAAATCACTGAGGCAAATTTCACTTCCCAGGACATCGGGCTGAAGTCCTGTGAACATAAATTTGACTAGAAAAAGATCTCCAGAGCCACTTGCAAAAGGATCCTCTGTTTTCAGGGTATCACTTGATGGCCCATCAAGCACAGCATCTCTCCAGAATACCCAGGTCTTCCTGCTTTTGTGATAACCGGCCTTTCCCTTCCTTGCAGGACACCTGAGCCCCACTGCCTGCACTCTGAGGAAGCACAAGACGAATAGGAAGCCCCGAACCCCATTCACCACTTCCCAGCTGCTGGCTCTGGAGCGCAAGTTCCGCCAGAAGCAGTATCTGTCCATCGCCGAGAGAGCAGAGTTCTCCAGCTCCCTCAACCTCACAGAGACCCAGGTCAAAATCTGGTTCCAGAATCGGAGGGCCAAGGCCAAGAGACTGCAGGAGGCTGAGCTAGAGAAGCTCAAAATGGCAGCAAAGCCCATGTTGCCGTCGGGGTTCAGTCTCCCTTTCCCCATCAACTCTCCCATCCAGGCTGCCTCACTATATGGAACATCCTACCCTTTTCACAGACCTGTGCTTCCTATCCCGCCCGTTGGACTCTATGCTACTCCCGTTGGATATAGCATGTACCACTTGTCCTAAGAAGATCAGAAAGACAAAGTGACAGTAAGACAGACTTCCTGATGGATCATGTCCAGCCCTAAGAAGGCAGTACCCCAGCCAGTACTGGCCATTCCTTCTGCACGCTTCTATCTGCCATCCTGAGTGTATGGGAGTTTGCGTTAGCAAAGCAAGGCACCCTGTATGCTACAGGTTGGGTGTCTTCTGAGAGTGCTCTGAGCACTCAGAGTCTGATCCTCAAAGAAAAAAAAATGTAAAAGCAAACAAACAAAAAGAGAAAAAATATTTCAGCAAATGCGGGGGTTTATGCAGTGCACGAAAAACTAGACTAAAAAAGAACAGGTGAAAAAGCAATTTTATCTCGTGGAGGCAGAGATTTCCTGACACTTTCCTGATAGGGCCCAACACAGGTTTAAAGTAAGAGGGGTGTGTGCCCTCAAAGCACACTCTAAGTTACCATCACTTTATATTGGGGGAGGGGGAGGGAAATAAAAAGGTATAATCAAGGTTTTGTTGTTTGGTTGTTTTTTTAAAAGAAAGCAGAGCCTGTAGCTAGAGCCATCGTGTAAATAGAAACTAGACCCAGTAGAGTCTCAGTGAAGTTCAGAGCCACCAAATTCCTGCATTTCTGGGTATAGGGAAAATTTTTGCATCCCAGACCTTGACAGATGAGTGCAACAAGATGAGCATCAGGACCCCTAAATGTAGAGCCCAGCTTTATCCACCGTGGCTCCCGTAATGCCTTTATCTGTATAAATAGCTTCTTGTAAAGCACTGTGAGGGGAGGTAAAGTGCAAGGAAGGGTTATTAGGCAGTCTGGTCTTTATCTCTTCCTATTGACATGCTTAGAAATGTTTGGCTACAGCCAGGTAATCTTGGCTCTGCAATGCTCTTTGAAAACCAGGAGAGAGGGAGGGAAGCTTTCCGGGAAAAGAAAATGTAGGTTGTTTCCACAGAGGTGGAGAGCAAAGGATTGTTGAACACTTGTAGGACATGTCTGGGGTTTCTTGTTAGTATTTGCAACAGCCTGTATTAGGAGAAACCCCCACCCCCCCGAGTCTTCCTCTTCTTCCCTTGCTAAGGATGCCAATATAAGTGACTCATGCTTCAAGCCTTTCTGAAGAGAGATCCAGGTATCACAATCATTCCTACAAGTAGGACAGTGGGGTGCCAAGAGACTTCGTAACCTGCCTGTCCCCGTGGAAACTCCCCGAGCACTGGCAGTAACTTCCCCAGGCTTCTCCTTATAACTATTGTATTATGTATTACTCTTGCTAAACTTTATGAGGAAGTTATTCCAAAGGCTTTGGAGCACTGAAGTCAGAGCTTCTCCTGGATTTATTTCTTAGCATGCTGTTGTGGAAGAAACAAATGAAAAAAAATATCAGAAAAAAAATGAAAAAAAAAAAAAGCCACGAGGTTTTGCTGGTTTTGGTTTGTTTTGACCCAGGCACTGATGCTGTCTGGGACCTACTATAGATGAACTTCCTCTCTTCCTTCCCCTCACCCTCAATCTTCCATTATAGGAGAGTCCCTTTGAAAGGGATACCTTGTACAATTTTATATATTTTATTGAAGATTTATTATTTCTTATCTCTTATTTCGAATTAAATTAAAAAAGAAAAAACATGTTTAATTGCGTGTGGGTCTGTTAGTGTTTGGAGTCCTTTAAAAGGTAACTTTTCTCTGTGTGTGTTTTGCGCTGCTGGGTCAAGTTCAAAGGAATGTTTGGGTTGCCTTTATGATTATTTCCCCTTTCTGGATCTGAATTAAAGCCAAATTTGCAGCGCATGAAGGTGAATTGCAAGTCAACAATTCGAAGTCGAAAGCCAAACCTTTTATGAGGTTTCCTAGTTTTTAACAAGCGCTTTTAGGCGCCTCTGTTCTTTACAACATCATACTGGGGTGACATTTCCATCACTTCTCTTAGCTCATGTGCCTTCCTCTTTCTCTGGGACTCTCCCCCGACTCACCTTTCTGCTGACCTCAACCCTGTGCTTTAGTGGGAGACTAATCTTGACTCCTCCCATAGTAGTCGAAAGGTAATTCGGGACAGGTAAACCCTGGCAAGGGCCCTGCAGTATTTCAGTGCAGTTGCATCGAAGGTCGCCCGTGTGCTGTCCACATTATCTCATAGTTTTTGGGAGAGACTTAGAGAGCAGGTGCTGGACGCCCTTTTAGGCGTGGGCGGATCGGGTCTGCTCAGATAAGAGGGGTACCCGAGAGACCAGGGAGACCGTGTTACACCCCAATCCCATGCTGGCCCAATGTAAACGCTGTCATAGGGGGGCTACTGGAGTTACGAGCAACCCTTGGGATCCCTGCTGGGGTACGAGGTATGTTTGCCACTGTTGGGACAGCCGGGCGTTTAACCCTGGTGCGCTCTCCCCGCTCCAGTCGTGCGGCTCCCGAAGGCATCGTGCTCCCGGCACCCGCGCGGCGGAAACACCGCGGCGGCGCTTCCCGGCGGGGACAGCCCGAGGGGCCATTCGCTCTCCAAGCTCCAGCCACATCCCGCCTGTCTCAGCATCCCGCCGGATCGGGCCGCTGCTGGGCGAGAATGGAACGGCAAGGTGGGGAAACCCCCCGTGAGCTGGGCTGTGGGAAGGGGGCTGCGGGCTGGGGGAGCGGATGGACGAGCTCAGGGCATCGCGGAGCTCGCCCTGCTCACCCCACTCCCGACTCCGGGAAAAACCCCTGTTAAACTTCTCGCTTCGCAACTGTAAGGAACAAAGCTAGGCGAACCTAATCTCCATACAGATTCTTGAAATTAGCGTTTACTGCCGCGTAAAAACCGGAGACAACGGCTTCTTTCTCGGATTCCCTTTTCCTGAAGCACTATCTCCCTAAACACAGTTCAAGGCGAAGACCCCCTAGCCCCTGTTCTTCCCCAGCCGGTTGTCCCGAGTGCTTCCTTAGCTGGGCCGGGCTATAAATAAACCAGCGGCATTTTTTAACCTTCAGTATAAATCAGCTGTGTCAGGGATTACAGCTAAATCTTTTCGCTGGAAATTCTTTGAGCACAGGAGCTTTGTGTGTGTTATGATAGATCCTTAAATGGATACAGATTTATTGCAGCACACAAGGGTGTTGAAGGAAAAGCTTCCAAATCTCGGTTACAACCCCTGCTATGGGAAAGGCAGGACGGATCCATGACACCTTTTTCGAGCTTGCGGATGGCATGACAATTCACCCTGCGCCCATTATTAACTTGTTCCAATTAAAGCCTTCAGAAAGGCCGAGTTAATTGAGTATTATATTTTATTAGGAGGGAGGTGTCAAGCTTTACTCATGAGACTTCATCATCGGCCTAATGGGAGCTGCCCCGCAGGCAGATCTGTAACTGAATAAATTACAGCAAGGCAGGGAAATCAGAATGCTATCATTAAAAGCGATGCACTTACTGAAATTCCTCCCCCACTTTCGCAAGAGGCTGTGGAGGTGTGGCTTTAATTAGTTATTTTAATGCAAAGTTAAATTGTTCCCAAAGTATTTTCTGACACAAAGCAGATGCGATGATTAGAAGTTGAGTGAGACTGAAAGGAGTTGGCATCTGTTCCACGTACATCTATATATTTTAAATTCCCAATAGAAAGTGAAAAATAATTAGAGCAATAAATAATAAACATTAAAAACAACGCTATAAATTATCCCGATCCTTAAAATCCGGACTTGCTGAGCGGTGGCTCAGGCCAGCCGGGCACAGCGCGGCTCTCCCGGGACCTTCATCACCGGGAATGGATTTGTTGACATAAACATTTGGAATTGAGCTTTCTGTCTCGCTACGGCCGAGCGTTCATTACCTAAAGCCACGGGCGCCCCGAGCCTGCATTTCATGTTGTCGCCTTGCCTTGTCAAAACCCGTAACTCCTGCATTTTATGGGGAAGGAGGAGAACTGGCTGGCTGTGAGCGACGCGCCCGAGGGCGCGGGGGTTTCTCTGCGCCAGACCCTCGCTGCGGGGCCGAGGGCAGTGGGCATCCAGCTCTGGGGGTAGCGACGCGGGAGGACCCCGGCCCCACGGGCCGTACCGGCGGAGATAAGGCCGCTCCCGCCTGGGCACCGGCTCCCTGTGCCGGCTCCGGACAGCGCGGGCTCCGCGCAGGAGCGGACACCTGCTCCGCGGACCCCAGTCCTCGGGTGCCGGGGCTCAGGTGTCCCCCAGACCGGGCAGGGCTGATCGTCGAGGGGAGCCCTGTAGCAGCATCCTGTCTCCCGGCCCCCGTGCGGACTCCCTGGCGCGGGCACCACCGCACCGGCGATTTACACGCACTCACACACTGTGTGGGGATGCGCGTGTCTGTGCGCGCACACATCTCCATAGCGGTGAGCCGTACGTCCCACATTTTCATTCGGTGTCCGTGCGCCTCGTCACACAAGTGCCACAGGCACCCGAACGCCCCCTCTGCGCACACCTGGGGCTTTGCAGGATTTGAGGGTGAGTGCTGGACACGCACTGTGGGAGAAGGGGAGCTCCCGGAGGGGACGGATGACAGAGAACGACCCATCCGCCCTGAAAGCGCCAACCTCTCCGGCTCCCCGTGCCTGCGGAAGGGGCTCCAAGCCGCCCCCTCGTTCGCCGTGTGGGCGCAGCTCCCGCGCAAGTAGCCAGAGAGTCCGCGGAGCAGTCACGGAGCTCTCACCGCCTCCGAGGCTGTTCAGAGAGGGAAGGGAGAATATTGATTTCTGCAAAATATATTTAACCTCTCTATTTATCCCCCATTTATTATCCCCGAAGAGTAACGTGGATCTCTTTATTTAAAAAAAATCATTAAACGGGAAAAAAAAATCTCCACAAACAAATAAAACCCAGCATTCCCCCAGTATGACTGTATTTCTCCTGTTCCTGCGATCACTATCAGCCACAGAGACTTCAAAATGCCTTTTCCGGGGGTCACTTTTGGAAGTTAACCTACTTTCGGCAGCGCCCACATTCTTGGCGTAGGAAGTCTCTCTCGCAAAACACAAACAAAGAGGTTATTCCATTTTTTTTTCTCTCCATTCCAGAGCAGGGGGCATATTTTTCCAGTGAAAAGCATTAGGGACCTCAGGGAAACCGCATAGCTCATCCCAGCACTGGGAAACCCAGGAACGAGCCGCTACACAGTTCACGCTCCTTTTCCCTGCCGCACCCCGCTGCAGAGAAAGGGAGAGGGAACATTTTGGGGTCTTTTGTTATTGTTCAGCTTTTTTGGTTTGGTTTGTGTTTGACTCCCTTAGCCCATCGAAGTGTGTTTCCCACTGTAATCCATAAGGCATTTGGCGGGTGCTACCAACAGTTCCCAACTAGTTGCACGCGAGGAATAAAAATCTTTCCATCCATTATATTTCAGTCTTTTAACACCAGAGCAATTCTATCCCTGCTGTTTTAGTGGAAAGACCGGTCTATAAAGCTGCAACTGCAGTATATTTTAAAATGCTACCATTTTTAAAGGGGATTGGAATAATTCTGCTTTGCTTGGGAAGAAAAAGTCTCAAGCAACGTATATGCGATTAACATTTTATAACACTGTTCAAGGAAATTAAAAACATTCTGTGATATTCTTACTGTAAAGGCAGGTCTTTTTTGGCAAAATGTTTTGTATATGTATTTCTTAGATTACTGTGTTTTGAATAAGCAAGAATCTCGTAAAGAAAAAACCACGTTCCTTAAAAGTATGCGCTACCCGTTTTATTAAACTGATTATGCCAGCGTTCAACTCAAAAGTTTGTTTTAAGTAGGAATATTTTCCCAGACGTGTAATGGATTGCTTGAAAACAGAATTCTTTGCTTTTTAATGACCTGTAATGGCCAATTCATTTCAACTGAGCTTATCAAGGTGCTGTGTTAAATAACAAACCGGTTTTCGAAAACAAAAAAGTCATAATGAAAAATAAGCAGTCAGAATAATCTCCCATCTCCGAGCCAAAAAAATGCAATAAAATTAATTTAAGACTGTCAAAACATCAAAGCTGAGAAAAGGAGCTGCTAAAATAATGTCTCTTGATAAGGAAATAATAAAAACACACCAAAAAATGTCTACTCAATAAACTCCACTGGATTTGGGGGTCTGTGCTATATTTTATTTGGTGATGAAAGCACTTTGATGTCACTGTATTCCAAACAATTATTATTATAATTTTAAACAACCTGGTGTTTTCCATTACTAACGGCTTACGCTTTGAAGTTACACCTCATAATTTCTTAAATTAAATAAATCATTTTAAGTTTGCACTGGGAGCCTTTTAATAGCAGAGAAAGGAATATCATTATCTTATTGAGAGGCAATTGCAGTGGCTCCAGTTTGGCTGTAGCTGGGGGCAAAGTGGTGCACTATAACAGACATACTTTATTAGCCTCCCATAACTCTTGAAAGAACATTTTTATATTTTCTTTGATTCCCCCCCTTCCCCTCTTGTTTTAAAGCTGTCCCAACCTTTAATTACTGCCTAATATGAAAAGCATTATTTTTTAATGCTGTGTAATTTACCAGAGGCAATAGGCCAAGTTAACAATTGTTTATTAGGGTTGCTGTTTCACACAGGGCAAAGAATGCCGTTCCAAACCCAACTTTTCATGGGTGGTTGCACTAATTAATACAGTGTCTGAGGCTCCTAGGGGGTTTTTAATATTAAAGCCTATGGGGCGGAACGGTTTTTAGAAGTCCAGCTCCTGCTGACGTCCTCCTCCCCTCCCCAGTGATTTCTGTTGCTTTCAAGCTGTTTTGATCCGAGGGAAAAGTCGGCAGCAGGAGGGGAGCGCCCTCGGAGCCGCCCCGGCCCCGCNCTGCCCCTCCTTCCCCCCGGGATCCCCCCGCTCCCCTCGCTTTGATTTCCCCCGTCAAGTCGCCTTCGCTGTAATTCAGGATGAGACGGGCGGTGCCGGCGCGGTGGCTCCGTGCGCACGGCGGGACCCCCGGGGTCTGGCACCGCGGGGCAGCGGGAGCGCCTGAGCCCCCTCGCACTCCCTCTCTTCTGGAGCGGAGCAGGAAACAAGGCTGCTTTAGGGAGGGGTGGGGATGTGTCTTGAGGAGGGGATGTTGCCCCCGAGAACTCAACGGGGCTGATCCATGAGATCTTCCTGGAGCATCAACAGGCTCCGTAGAGCAGCTCTGCGACTTCTCCCGAGGCGCTTGACTTGAACCACAGAGCATCCGTGTCCCCCTAAATTTCCGTCGTGCCCCTGTGCCGGAGCGCACGGCGGGTACCCACCTCCCCCGGGTGCAGGAGGATGCTGCGGGGAGGGACACCGTCCTCCCGCGCTGGTCACTGCCCCGTCCCGTCCCTTCCAAAGGGAGATACGGGACATCCATCAGCTTGATAAATGAGGGTTACTCACTCCTGTTCTCCCTGCTAGTTTATTTTCTTAAACTACCGGGCAAAAAGTGTAATGACGGAGCAGACAAACACACTAACAAACAGACGACAGCTTTATGGATGGAGCTCAGCTTCGAGCGCTGAGGGGTGTTAAAATCCGAGCTCCGCCGTCTTTGCCCATTCTCGCTCCAGCTCGGGTCACTTCAGCCTCTTAAAAAAAAAAAATGCAGCCCTGGCTGAGTTTTAAAGGAGGAGACACTTACGGATTTATTTTATGGGCTGTCCAGGACTGTTCTCCTTTCGCCGTTAGCTCAGCTGCTTTGCAAATCTAATCTGCTCGGCTCCTTTGCTATTTTTCATGTTGGACCCATGCGTTTCTCCTCTAAGCCTTTCTCCTTTTTGATGTAGCGAGTCAATTGAAGAATGTTGGTCTCGGTTATCAATCACCCAGCTGGGGCTTAAAGGGCTCGGGCTAATCAGATTTAATTGCTCATGTAGCGCCACTCCTGCCCTGGGCCACGACCGACTTGCTCAATTAAACCCCAAATACCTGCAATCAATAAATAAGGAATGACAACACGTTTAAGGGATTTATCCAGCAAAGGAATTGAGCTGGAAACAGATTACAACAGAAAAAGGCACTTTTATAATTAAACGTACACTTCTTACAGAAGGAAAAGCTATGCTAAAAAAAAAAAAAAAAAAAGAGGAAAGAAAATATAAAAAAAATTAAAAAAAGATCTTGTTCCCTTTGCCCGGGGAAAGAGAGATGGGGACTCTCCATGGCCTTCCGAGAGACCATTCCCGATTAGTTATTATCTTATTTATGGCCCAGTAAAGCCCAGAGCTCCGCTCGGTGCAGGGATTTGCAGCGCCCGCCCTGTGTCCCGCTCCCGGACGGACCGGTCCCCTCTTTTCCCGTCCTTTCCAGTAGGCTGCAGCCACTGCCTCAGCTTTCCGCTCAAATCAGTGTTTTCTGCTTAAATCCCCTGGCTAACGGAGAGAGGCGTCATCATTTCTGACGACGGAAAAATGTTAGACCGAATCTGCCAAAAAAAAAAAAAAAAAAGGGAAGGGGGAAGATTGGCTTTTGCAGCTTCTCGTTTGGAACACAGAAGTCACAGAAGTAATTGACTGAGATCAAATAGCACTGAACATGCATAAATAATCCTTTTTGGCAATATTTGCAGTTCCTTTTTTTTTTTTTTTTTTTCCCCAAGACCTTTGCAAGTGGCAGATGCAAAAAAAGGTTTGCAATGAATACCAAAACATATTACTTTGGATCATTCAGGTATGCTCTTGTCCATGGTTTCTGCACCAGCAGCTGTTGTCTTTTATTGAGATTAGGTTGTAAAATTGCCCTTTCAGCAGATTTGCTGTCAGTGCTCATGGAAAGAGCAACAGGAGAAAAGAAAACAGAGGGAGGAGAGGCTGTCTGCCAACCTGGAGGAATCCAAGCATGGTGCTCCCACTCTGCAGTCACTCTGCACTTAGGTGGATGTGTCAAAGCTTGTGATTTGCAGTTTTGCTCAGCTGAATTGGGCCCTCTGGGTGTCAGAGCTCTCTGTGCTCCTTGGGGAAACCAACCCCTCCAAGCTGGGCAGGAAATTGTCAGGGACCATGGTTGGGTATCATTTCATACCCCCAGGCTCCCAAAGATGGAGCTGCTGATAACACTACACCACCCAACATGGCAGCTCTGGACAGGATTTGAGCCAGCTGAACCGGTCAGAGGGAACTGTCCATCTGAGGAACTTCTCTTCCTCTGCACATCCCATCCCCTGAACAGCTCAGCCCTGAGCTTTGCTCCAGTTAAACATGCCTGTTAACTGCTCAGCAGTGGTCATCTTTTGCACTGGGTGCAGGAGATGATGCTGGCAGGATGCCTGGATCCCATGCTGATTTCCCATGGTTCCCACTGGGATACAGACTAATCCTAATGCAAACCTGCCTGTAATGGTGCCACTCCAGGGCTGCTTCTGCATGTTTGGTGGCTGATCTGTAAGACAATCTTTGTGGGAAGTGAAGGTAAAAATCTTCATAGAAGTCAAGGTGTTGATTAAAAAAACCCTTCAACTCTCAAGGGAGTATTTCTGTAAGGACTTCTGTTTGTTTGTTCCTTAGCTTGGTTTCCTAAGGAAGCCAGGATTATATGATCAAACTGTTACAGCCTTTTGAACTCCTGGGCCTATTCCAATCAAAATTGACAAGGGGGCAGAGGTCTCAGAAATAATCAGGTTGCTGTGATTTTTGTGAAAATAGACTGCTGGATAGCAGAGAGACAGATCCTGTTAAATCCCTACTAAGGCTGTAACCAGAGCTCAACTCTTAAGAAACACCAGAAAAACTTAATGAGAGTGAGCACAACATTGCAGATATTCCAGCAGCTTCGACCTTGGCTACTAGAGACAGCAGCTATGAGACACAATTACCAAAAGTAATGTGGTTTGCTGCTTGAGGAAATACTTATTGGTTGTATTCATCTTTGCCACTTTCTGGACCAATCTGCCCTTTGACTTGGAGAGCAGCAGAACATCAAAGGGCAGATCTAGGCACTGGCAGAGTCTTCTGGAACAGTTCCCATGCTGTGGTTAACAGCATCATCCAAGGCAGTATAAACTGCACAAACACCTCCCCAGATTGCTTTGGAGGAAGCTCGAGGCTTCATTGTGGCCCAGGATGTCAGATGAGTGGTCCATGAGTTTGAACAACAGAGGTTTTCTCTCATCATTGTGTTCTCTCTTTCCGAGTCATGTGGAAAGTCACCTTAGGTTTTTAACAGATTGGTTCAAATTCTGTCAAGTAGTGAAGAGGAGTGAAAGAATGAAAATCCTCCCAGCTACTTTGATGAGTCTCAAATCAGACTCTAGACATTTTTTTAAAGTAGTAAAATAGATCAAGGAACAAATTAAACAGTTTTATTAAACTACAAAACTCAAGCTGAGAGCTTTCCTTGTAAGAAGGGATCTCTGCCTCTTGCACTCTCAATTTAGCCTGAAAAGCAGTTATCAATTCATGTTTGATACAACTAATATCCAGCTGGATGCTACATGGCACTTGTTTTTGAGGTTGGGATGTGTGGCCATGCTTCCAGGTTTAGGCAGATGATGCCAGTAGGAAGGTGTGTGGTACACTAGGAAGTGCAGATGGGCAAACAGACCCATTCGTGGGAGATATTTGACTTCCTAGTCCAGAGAGAGCACGATTTATAATTCTGCAGCAAAGGGCAGCAGCCAGTCATTCCACACTGCTACAAAAGCAATGAAGCCTTCTCTGGCAAGCCAACTGCAGAATGAGACATTTCCTCCTTGCTGATGCCAAGTAAAACTGGGCCAGTTTGGAACAAGCCATGTTGCCAGTTCATGGCTGTTTCAGAATCCGAGCTGTCATTTGTTAAAATAAATGTTTTTGTTGTCATTGAAAATACTCCAAACACAAGAGATTTTCTAAGCTTGTACAAAAGTCAGGACTTACAGTGCCTTGAGGAGAGAGGGTTTTTCTGCTCTGTGTCATTGCATTGTTAACTCTGAAGCCTAAGGAAGGCAGTCAAACTAGCAAGCATTTCACCACACACAGGCATTCAAGATTTGAAGAATCTTAGTGAATCTCACTTTAGTATCAGGTACAGCCAAATTGGGGATAAACTAAAGGAAATCTTAGGAAAAATAGAACAAGGGAAAACAAATATGACCAGATTCCTTC
This sequence comes from Calyptomena viridis, assembly GCA_013390005.1. NCBI lineage: Eukaryota > Metazoa > Chordata > Aves > Passeriformes > Eurylaimidae > Calyptomena > Calyptomena viridis. The sequence continues at coordinate 114,253 of WEIV01029148.1, read as the reverse complement.
CAGAGTACACAGCTGCCTATACATACTCCAGCTAATCCCTTCTGGCAGATTTCCTTTTTTTTTTCCCAGTTCTGACCATTTCCCTTATTTTAAGACTTTTTGCTCTTTGTGGCGAGTGGGGAAAGGAAAAGAGAAGGAATGAAAACAGGCAATGCCATGAAAGTATGTTGTAGGCAAGATTAGAATAACCCAAGGGCATTAAAAATGCAAGCCAATGTACAGCATCAGATAGATAGAAAGGCCATATGGAACTAGCCAAAGGATGGCCTCACCAGGGCATATAGAAATTGGAATGGGAACCAGTTCATGAAGGAGCAGCAAAGGCCAAAGGTCGAATCACACAACATGAATGGGAGTCGCCAATTAATTTAAAACATAAAAATTCCCCTAAATATCTGAACTAGTCCATTTATATCCATTTTCTCTCCTCCAAGCATACAAACAAAAAATTCTGTGCACATTATTGATACATTCTAACTCAGACTTCACACATGTTCATGCCCGATGAAGTAAGGCTCACTCCTCCCTCTAGTTTTGATCCTAAACAGGGAACTGTGAGAGTATGATATCTGCAAAGTGCTGGTTTTATGTAGCATCCTCCTTGACTGAGAGATTAGGTATGTTCGAAGAGAGAAGAAGCTATCTGTAAAAAAACCCAAACTTTTATCTATGCAGAACAACAAGAACAGCTACTGGGAAGCACCATGTAATGATGTTGCCATAGAGGAAAGAATGTCTGCTTAGATATGGCAATCCACTGTCTTTAAGGGATATGATTTACTTCTGGGAGCTGGGAGTTAGTTTTCCAATCTGTAGAGGAACAGATCCCTCGAATAAAGTCAGGAGGAATGGTGCTCTGGTATTCCCTTAAGCTCTAGGGATATCACTGACTGATGTCTGCTGTACCACGTGGTTCTTTCCCATCTTGTGTGGCTGGAATAACAGCAAGGTGGATTCCAGCTCCAGTTCCCATGAGTTGCCCAAGCCTATGAAATAAAGTCCATTACCAGAGAGAGAGAGGTAGAAACATTGAATTTGTTTTCGGTGTGGTCTTAGTCTCACCCTACCCTCCCTTCTCCCCCGAGAGCACCCAGGCTCTGTGTGATGGAGGTGATTGGAGACGTTACAGCCTCCAGCTCTCTGCCTCGCCCCGCTCCCAAAATTTGGCAGAAGTGTCTGTGTGTGTCTGTGCTTCAGTTGCTGCAGTTCATGGTCTGGCTCATTAGAGTAAACTGTTGGGAAGACCAAAAGTTGATTATGCATTGCCTCTAGGAAGGAAAGCACCAAGGGGAGAATCTACTTGCCTCCTTTGGTGTTTTTAAGAGAATAGACTTATATGTATATTTGCTTTGCTCTTTGTAAATTAAAACACATTAACCCTGAGAAATGCAAAATAATTTTTACTCATTCTGTTTTTCAACTGGTGCTACTGAGCTTGTTTTCTTTGTGCTATCACAAGAGCATAAGGGTCGCTGGGGGCTGCTAAGCTGGCACTGGTGCAGTAACATTAGACATTTCCTGATGTGGAATTCCCTGACTGGTGTAACTGTGTTTTAAGTTTGGAGGGAAAACAGGTATAACAGCTGAGAAGAGAGGACAGAAATGACCAGTAGATCACTGATTTCTCTGTTATTGCTCAGAAAGCATCCTCAGACCCCAAAGAGAGCTCTTTTGGGCTGGATTTTAAGATATTATCAGCCAAGTGATATAGATAAGTGCAGCGGAAGGAAAGAATATCTTCTTTTTCCAGAAGGCAGTTCAGACACAAAAAGAATAAGGACTTCACCCCAGTCACATGGAAATCTGGCAGAGCCCTATCAGGTAAATCCTTGCTGGGCTAAACTTTTTCATGGCCAAACAAACATACAATGTCTCTCAGTGTGCAAGTTTCTTCATCCTACTAAGAGTGAAGAAAACCTCATCTTTTTGCTTTCATCTGCTTTTTAGATTTAGTAGCTGAAAAGCTGTTCTGAGACACCACACTAATTAGAGTTCATTGCTTTTGCTGTAGTATGCACTAACATAACACAAAACTCTAATAATCCAAACAAAAATCAGTCTATTTCATAAAATATAATCTCTTTCTGGTGTCTGAGGAGAGCTATCAACTCAGAGACTCAATCTGGTTCTGCCTGAAGTCAACAGCAAAGCTATTAATAATGGCAGGATCAAGTCAGTTCACTAATTTGCCAAATTCCCCATCATTAGTGTGAATTAATGAGATCCTACTGGAGCTGCCTTTTGGCTGTGGGTGAAATGGAACACGCCTGGCAGCACATCAGTGTTAGAAGGGAGGCTGCAGAGGAGCAGGAGTGGTTTAGGGGGGAGGGAGATGAGCAAATGGAAGATGCTTAATGCAGTCCAGATGGAAAAAATTGACCCCGACTTCACCAGTCAGGCAATGGCCACAGCCAAGCTGTTTCCTAGTGAGGAGGAAAACTAGAGAGGCTCAAGTAGCAGATGAGAAGTCAGCTCAGATAAAATAAGACAGCCATTCCGTCTGCCCCCCAAATGATCTTTTGCCCAAAACATGAAGAAAAATATGTTTTCCTGCCTCTTCTCAAAGCTGTCCAGTGATTTTCCTCTTCTTGCTTGCTTTAAAACTTCTTAGAAGCAGGAGTGCCTGTGCATGCAGTAGAAGGCTGTGCTCACTCTCAGATAGTCCCATCCAGAATTAAAATTATAACAAAACTTCCATGAAGAAAACAGGTCTGTGAGATTTATAGTGCCAAGAGGGCCATATAAAATTTGGAGAAGCATCCAAAGAGATGTCAAATGGAACTTAATTGAACTTGGCTGTCATCACTAAATAGGACAGATCACTTTGGGCTTAATGGATCCTGCCAAGTCTAACAACAGATATTGTTGCTCTGTTCCTTGAGATGGTGATGGCGGTTTAACTGTCCATGAGTCACTGGGATAACAGTTACTGCTTGAAAAGAATGTGCAGGAAAGAAAGGATGTTCTTGTCTGACTGTGTGTCTGCTTTTGGTGCCATTACAAAGACAAAGCCAGGCTAATCCTTGAGTAGGATCTTTTAATACTGGCAGCCCTAACAGCTTTGTAGAAGTAATTGAGTAAATCAGAATATTTGCCTTTTTAAAATTTGTTTTATTTGTAATGGCTAGAGAGTCAAATACATACACTTCCATTTGTGGCAGCTGGGAAGCCTGAGATTAATAGCTCAAATTAAAGACAGAAAGCACACTAACAAACCTGTATTGTTCCATTTAGTGGTATGATGACAGCGATGCAGTAGCTTTGATAACATCCTTACCTTATTCAGAAAGGACCTTGGGAGAAGTGCATGTGAGCAGACAGTTCTGAGCTGGGTACTCAGAACTGCTCAGTAAAATCTCAGTGGTTACTTTTGCAGACTCTGTGAGCCTGGCACTCACTGTGTTTCAGGCTTCTGACCAGAAATCTCCTCTCGAGCCATTCCTTACATCAAAACAGCTTCCAACTGTGTGGGAACTGTGGGCTCCTCGAGCAGTGGATATGGAGGTGATCTCTGCAATCTCCAAAGGTAACTCAGACCCCTCAGCAATTACCATTAGTGACAGAGCCATGGTCTCAGTGAGCCAAAAGGGAAACTGCACTTTAGAATATTTCATGATGGCAAAATAGCAATAAAAAATGGACTGTCAAAATCCACTTCTAACTAAATACTGACTGTCTGTGCTGTGCTCAGCAAGAGCAAACCTTCACAAATATGATCCAGACACACCAAATATTGAAATACTCAGTGTGTTCCCTTGAAAGTACCAGGGACTAATCTGCATGCCCAGGATAAGTGAACACACTCTTTTCCTGTTGTCCTGTATTATGTAGCATTAATTGTCTTATAGCAAAAGAGCAGAGCAGAATGAGCCACTTAATTGGGAATCTCGCCTATTATTTTAAACATCTAATTTGTACATCTGCGCCTGTAGCAATCAGACTACTCTTGTTTAAATTGTTAGTCAATATTCTTTTAGCAGAGAAAACATATTCATTTAACCAGAATTTTAAAAGGTGTCATTAAATATCCTATACTTAAAAGAAAAAAGAAAGGAAAAAAACTCTCTTCAGGCGATGTACTGCACTCACAGAGATAAGAAATGCTTCCCATATACAATCCATTTACTTTGTAGTTCACTTCTAATGGGCAGTTTGGCAAAAGGTACTTTCCAACATGCATTTAAAGCAATCCGTTCAAAAGATAAGTAAATTGCAGCTGTTCATTAAACCCAGCACTTCATGTTGTGCTGCAAAGGTATATTTAACCAGGAAATGCTACTGTAGGCTCTTATTGTTGGGGTTTTTTCCCCTCTGAGATCTAGAAAAAGTTATGATTCATCATCATTTACAAAAGTGTCTGAAAATTACAGGCCAAGCACGGCAGAGAAACAGAAGGTGCTTAGGGAAGTGAACACACCAAAGAGCACTGCAAGTGTTTTGCAGACAGCTACCCTTGTTTGTTCCTCATTCCTTTTGATCACTGTTTACAATACAAGCTTTCTTTAAGAGGAAACAAAGCTTTTGTACTGATGTTATTGTACAGTCCATGTGCTGCAGCAAAATTACAAACTTTCTAGGAAGGGTTAAAGTAGGGGCCAAACACCACAGTGTATTGTAGAGGAGCTTTAAGCTTGCACAGATGCACAGAAAGCCAGAATTTACCACTGTTTTTTTAAACTCTAAAAGTGCCAGAGCTAATTCACAGACGCAGAATTCTGATGTCATTTTTGGTTTTAATCCCATTTTCATATTCATAGAAAATCCATGTGTCTTTCTCTGAATGGAATGCTCCTGATAGGACTTTTGGGGTAAATCAGTCAAGTTCTTTGTATATGCCACTCTTGCCTTCCAGTACACAAAATTAAGCAAGCATCCTCAGAGATAATATAACATATCTGTGGATATGGTGGTGAGGGAAAGGAAGCATTTTTCAACTTACTCAAACTTGAAATCTTGTCCTTCACAATGATGAAGACCAGTGTAGCCCCACAAGAAGAACCAGGCACCTTGCTCTGCCTTGGGAAGAGGTGAACATTGCTCATTCCCTTTAGGATGTGGGAATCACAGCCCTTTCATAGAAAATTGACTTTATATCCTAAATACCCTCATCAAGAAGTGCATAGGACTGGGACTCTGCATGGGGAGAGAAATGAATGTGTGGGCTCCAACAATGAAACTCCACGATTTCTTCACTATTTCTTTCACCTCTCAACAATATTAACAGCTGGTATTTGTTTTTCTGTAGAAAGTCTTGTCTATTCACCTCTCCTTCCCAAAACCAGAGAGTGATGCCACATTCCGGGAGGTGCAAATACTGATTTGACTGTGATAATGGTTGGTTTATTCCATGCCAGAACCTATAAGCTTGGGCTTTTGTTCAGACCTTGCATCAATCCTAAACATTTCGTAGATCATTTAACAGTTAGGAAACCCACAATTTTTCATGTTGCTAGGAGTCAAATCACACTCATTGTATGGACACCTCTGAGGAAGAAGTGGGTTTTGTCTTGCATTATAAGCTTCTTTGTAAAGTTTTCAATATTTCTGCTTCTTGTTGAGCTTGAAATACCTAAAACCCCAAACAAACCAAAGTCTTTCTGAGGATATTTCAGCATTTCCACTTCTATTTCCTGTTGAAATGAGAATATGTAGAAACAGAATAAATATGGGAAGTCAGCAAGAGAAAACCAAAACAACCCAAAAAAAAAAAAATCAACCAAATTCTTATGGAACCTTTAAGAGGCACATGGTGCCAATTCTTGGTAAGGACGGCTCCAGCCCAAAACATTATGTATGGACCGCTCTGAATGAGGTTTTCATAAATCAGACTTTGGCTCAGGATCACAGCTGGCCTGTGTTTTGTGCAGCTTCTGTCATAGGCCAAAACAAGAACCCAGTCTCTGCACAACCCTTGGCTGGTGGGGGAAGAGTGCAAGGTCAGGTGAAGACCTCAGTTTCGTGGCTTCAGTCAGGCTCTGTCAGGTGTCTGATAACAGATGAAGGTCCATGATGAGTCTCTACTTTATCTTACCTGATTCACCTATTTCATTAATAATAATGAAACAGTAAAAGAAAATTTGCTGAGAGGAAAGCTCTTCATTTATACTGTTCATTTATTAATGCTGCTGTTGGAGAACAACCTAAAGAACCTCTGCAGCCACCAGTTCTGTATGACTTTCCTACTAAAAAAGAACTATTCTGTGTGCAAACATCGTATCTGCATGCATCTTACTTTTTCTGCCTGAGTTTTGAATATTTAAGGAGGTGCAGAGCTCCTTAAAGCTTGAGAAAAGATGCTACATCACATTTGGGTTGCATTTTAGGTGGCCAACAATTACCCACAAGTACAACTCTGCCTGAGATAGCAGCAGTGGAGACCAACACGAATGAGGCAGAGCCCACAGCTAACATTTATGGCAATAATTCACCCTGTAGAAAATAGGATTAGCAATGCAAGACCCAGAATTAGAGAGTCATGTACGAACTCGCAGTGTTAGTGGCAAGGAAAATCCCTTCCTTCTTCTGTAGTGCTGAGAATGATGAAGCAGTTTAGGAGAACAACTGTATGATGTAAGAGCAGATCTTGAGAAGTCAAGGTGACTGGAGGAAGAGAAAGAGGGAGAGCAAAGTCTTGTTCCCCAGTAGCAACTGAAGCTGCTGCCATGTGCTTTGGCCAACAGTTTGGTCAGGGCACTGGGGAGAGGGATTATTTCACAGTAGCTGAGGCTGTGAGAAACTGCTTTGCCTAAGCATTTAATCTTGTGAAACTCAACTGTGTTGTGGTTTTGCTGTAAATTTTAAGCCTGTGTTGGTTGACAGGTTTCTTCTGATCTGCCAAGTCTGACTGATGGTTCTGTAATTTTGGTGGAAAGTCATTGAGTTTTAGCCTCAGCAGCAGTAAAGGTACATCACAAGGAGAGTACAGGTGAGGAAGAAAGAAGAGAAATAAAAGACCTCACAGTTACTTCCTTCCTCATATTGAAGCAAATTAAACTACTTTGCCCAATTTTGCTTTCCGACTACCAACTTAGCCATAATTACTCCATCTTTTGTAGGTTCACTTTGTTCTTCATCGCAGTCCACCAAAAGTTCTAATAGTGTATGGAGAAAAATCACTTGAGGAGAAATGAAGAAGGAAAAATAGACTGGAACTCAGAAGACTTGCTTTGGTTCTAATAAACCATGATTACCATGAGCCCTTGTGCCAATTAAAACGTCAGGTAGAGTATGAGCCACACCTCAGCTGGAAGGATATAATGTTATTAATAATATTTATGCTATCATTGTTATTCTCTTTAAAGCTGTTTGTTAGTCTGCCCAGTTTAGGATAAACTGTGAGAACTTTGGCTCCATAAAATACCAGCAGTAGGTGATAAATAAGGTGAACACATGGTCACATGTATGATACCTTCCATCCATTCACATTATGGGCCAAGCTTGCTGCTGCATGTTTGCATCTGTAATTGATTGTGGGAGCTATTAATCATAGGTGTGCATGATAATGTTTAGACATCTCTTTGATTCCAGGATGCTATTAAGGAATTAGACTGTAGTAGGGTAAAAGTTTGTCTCTGCAATTAATTGCTCCCGGGGTTTTGCAATCCATGATCAAGAAGTGGTGCAAAAATCAAAGACAGACTTAAAAAAACCAAGCAAAACCAACAACCAACTCCAGAGTGACGTGTTGTATTCATAGTCCACATGTTGATGTAAGCTATGAATATTTCTGTTTTATATATACAATTTGTGAAACAAACGTGCAGCATCTGTTTCAGTTTCTGAGTGTTGCTACTGGAGCTTGTAAAAGATATGATCAGAAATGGATCAGGTAACCAGGAGGACTCTGCCTCCCAGTAGCTAATTAGATTTCCCTCCAAGTTACACTTCAGTAAGGACTGAAGAGTAACTTCACTAACTACTAGCTTTGGTCCTACAGTGATTAGGATCCTGACAAGATCAGAACTACCTGATCTTATTAAAATTCACCATAAACTTAGACTCTTGTTATAATCAGAAGACATCCCTGTAGGCCTGTTATTTCCTCATTTCCTAAGAGCTGGTACTAAGGATGTTCTGGCTGAATCAGTTTTGGGGTAGAAAACCAGGTGAAGAAAATGTCAGTTTTTTAGTCTTAGACATGGCTTTTCAGTCTCCAGGAACTGGGCTGGGAGATTCTTTGCAAACAACAGGTAAAACAAAACTCTTCTGTGGGTGCATTTGGGAGTTTAAAGATCTTCTGATGTTTGACATATGAAAGCATTAAATGCATTAAGAAAAGATGATTCTAATTCAGGCAATTACTCTTCACTTACACCAAACTCCTCCCCGCTATTTAAAGTGACTTTTCAGACTGGATGGTGTTTGAGGCAGGAGATTGCAGCAATGGTGGGAACTAATTAAGCATTAGGTTTCTCATGTCTTGTGCTGGTTTTTACATAAGATTGCTGTCATTAACAAACCATTACCTTCCATCTCAGAAATAGATGCATCCCAGACCAATATGAAATAATTTGGGGGGGTTTGTGGAGTTCATTGAAATCAAATCCTGACATGTAGTAGGTTGTTAATCTTGAAATCTTGCATTTTGAATGTCTTCTGCTTCCCTCTGGGGACATTGCATTAAGGTGACTGTACCTGCTTCCAGCACCAGATTAAGAGCAGTGGAGAAAATGGAACACAAGTGAGGTTTTCAAATTCCATTCTGATATCTTGCTGCCAAGGGAGCCTGCCGTGCTCAGTTCAAGGGCTAATCCATGACCATCACTCTACTCCAATAATTGCAGAACATTAATGAGTCTGTTTCCTTATTACAGAGCTCAAAATAAGAGCATTGGCATTCCGATTTAGCAGGGAACTTTCAAAGTCTTAGCCCAAGGATTGTATGAGGAATGGATTTTTTTTTTAATTAACTTTGCATTCAAAACTTGTGTTAAACCATCTGTTCTCATGCAAGGGGTGAAGGAGGGGGACATTAGCCACAGATTTTCATCAGCGAGCTGTTAAATTAGTCTCTTTACTTCACAGAGCTTGTTTTATTCAATCTGCCTTTATTAAGAACACAGGTTTGATTCTGCAAGGAACAAATTCTTCTGGTTCTTTAAGGAAAATGGTTTTAAGCAGGGTTTTATTAGGTTGCATTACTGGATAAGCAATACAACATGTTACCAGCGTGAATCATCTGATTTAGAGTGACAAGAAAGGAACTTAAAAAATACCCAGAGCCAAAACATTGGCTGGCAAGGGCTAATAGGGCCAGATTTGATCTACTTTTACAAAGTTTTTCTGTTGCAATTGGTAATAACTATCTAGGGCTTTTAGATATTTTGACTAAGTTTCTTTACCATCCCTAGATTAAGAAGCAGAGAAATTAGGGCCAGACTGTAAGTCTAACCAGACTGAACAGTCACAGGGAAGTCAGCAGGGCTGCTGATGGAATGAAGCATGATCTGGGAGGAGGTCTAGCATGATTTCATCTTAAGAGGAAGAGACATACATAGGAGACATAAGAGATATACCTTGCTCTCAGAACCAGGACCATGTTTTATGGCAGGCTTGTTTTCTTTCCCTGACTCAGCCCTGCTAGCACAACTGTGAATCCCCTTGTTACTTGTCTGTGAGCAAAGGAGCATTTACAAATCTCTGCTTTTGGAAATATGCAGACTTCATCCAGACCAGGTGAGATATAACATACCTGAGAGACACAACTGAAAATCCTCAGCCTGTCGCCACTGTCTGCATTCAGATCCTTGTTGCTTGCTACCCTCAATATTCTGACGAGTTACCTGGCAGGTAGCTGGGAAGAGCCACAGAGAATATTGACAGAAACAGAAATGGGGTTTCTTGATGAAAAACAGGAGAAACCTGACCCTAAGCCATANNNNTTCTTGATGAAAAACAGGAGAAACGTGACCCTAAGCCATATATTCAACCATCCTGAGGTCAAATTACATCTTCTCCTGGCCAGCCGAGAGCACCTCTTGCATCAAAGTGAAAATGGTATGTGAAGATCTGAGGTTCAAAGAGATCTCAGGTAACCAAAAAAAGGGAAACTGAGTATTTTCACTGAAAATGTCATAACAAAATGGAATAATTTCACTTGCCAAGCTTGTTAGCTCTCAGTCTGTGTCTCTCAGTCATGCTGCTGTCAGTATCAGGGTCTAGCCTAGAATTAGCTCCTTTCCTGTATTGAAGGTCTAAAACTGAAGTGAGGTTTTAAACCTGAAGTAAACTTCTAAAAGAACTCCTGAAATAGATGACTAGAGTTACTAAACCAAAATTCCCAACTATCCACACTTTTAGGATGTACAAACCCCTGTGTTGCATTTTCAAACTGTGCTCTGGACTTTATTAAAAAAACCCATCCCACCATAATGCCTGCGTGGTTTCAGCCTTCAAACTGAACTGAACTATGGAAGTAGAAGGAAGGTCACTCGTTGGAACCTCACTGCTGCCCTCCTCAGCAGATTTGTCCCAGTTGGATCCCTCCATCTATCCCCACTGAGTCTTTCTGCCAAGAACCAGTACTATAGACTGCTGTAGCTGTAAATAAAATTCCATAAATGTGTTCTCTCTCCTCCCACTGCAATAAGAAAAGGAGAAAAAAGTTTTGCAGCAAGACTGTCCCTTTGGGATACAATGATGAATGTTCATATCAATAATAAGTATCCCTTGTTTAATCCCCTCATAACTTATTCCCACTTTGAGGCTTGGATTTTATTTATGAAACAAGACCACAGTCAGCCTATGGACTGGGAACTTATCCCTGAAATGATGTTGGGAGCTGGCTGGGGAAAAACAAAAGGTCCCACTATCATCTTTTAGGTATTTGAAGAACTCACTGAATATATTTTTTCCAATTAAATGAAATATAGCACTTTTTAAATTTTGCATTCCTGTAGAGAAAAAGCATCCTTAGAGTGAGCTTTTTATACTGCTTCATATGCAGAAGATGACACACATATATTCATATTTTAGACTCCGTAAGAGAGACCAAAAAAAAAAAAGGAAAAAAAAAAAATGCTAAAGGCCTCCCAATTTGCCGTTCACTGGGCTTAGATATTAAATTTGAGCTCAGGAATTCGATTTTCTTACCATGCAGTGAATTATTGCTGTCTCAGTTTCATGACTAACCATGCAGTTTTGCTTTTTGGTGGGAGCTTAATCATTTGGGATGTTTGAGTCTGCTGCATCCTTTCCCTTGGAGGGAACACGGGAATCCCATTATTGCACACTGGAGTCTGTCTGTGCCAGCAGGCCAGGAGTGGCTTGGAAATGACAGTCTTGCCTTGCAGACTGTTATTAAAGGAACATGACTACTAATTCTGAGAAGTCCTGGACATTTGACCAAGCTTGGGAATGAATCTCCACCAATTTTCACTGGAGTATGTTGACCCTTTTGGCACAGAGAAAAGTCCTTAGTGCAGCAGAACTGAACAGCTTTAATACGAAAAAGGCAGGTTTGACTAGAACGTTCTTTTTGGTTCCTATGGGATTCAGGGAATTTGATGAGGTAGAGATGCTGTATAAGCCCACAAATCTATCTAAGACCTGCTCCATTAACCTCTCTGCTCTGTCCATATTCAATACAATCTCCTTGTTACAATATATAATAATGAAGGCTATGAAACCCTTGATTTTTTAAACATCTATTTGCATGGAATTTGAACCTTGCTACAAATAAACCATTAAAATTACATTAATAAACACCGGAAAGCAGTAATGATGTGTTACTGCCATAGGAGGGCCAGTTAAACAAGTTAAAAGCTGACACAGTTTTCCAGATGCAGTATTGCACAATGTGCTTGTTTACCTGGAACATTTACTCTTTCCCTTTCCCTCCTTAGACACACACATGTGGTACCAAGGGACAACAGTGAAGTGGACTCAGAAATGCCAAACATAGGTTACAATCTTCATTCTCTACAATTTAATCTGTAAGATCACATCTGTAAATATCTTTTACTTGTAAAATATTTTCCAACTCCAGAAATGTATAATCTTTGGATAAATAGCTTCTGATATTTGAAAATGAGGATACTTGTATCTCATCTAGAATTCTAATCCCCTTGGTTTTTCCTGTTTGTACATAAATATTCAGTTTATTTCTCCATTCTAGGTCTCATTCCTGTACTTTCCCATGAATCATGAGAGTTGAAAACAAGTTTTTCAGCCCTTGGCTTCATAAATCTATCCAGAACTTTTCTGTTCTTCTTCCCACTGAGTCATTTTAGCCCTTTAAATTTTACCTTGGGAACTTTCCTTTCCCTTTACTTCATGATGATGACTTCTTTACTTTATTTGTATAATAGAGTCCAGTGCTGAAAGTTAGGAATGCTCCTAGAAACACAGTTGGAATCAAGAATAAAGTTAAGGATGCCTGAGGAGAACAACAGCAGGGTTATGTCTGATTGATCCGATAATTTTTATTAATGGCAATTCCTACAGTGCTCTGAAATCAGCTACTTAGACAAATATTCTGTGAGCATGCCCTGAATTTGCCCTGTGTTTATGAAGAAGATCCTACAGGGTGATAAAATCCGACAGGTGGATTCAAGCTAAACTGATGTTCAGCCTATTTTTGACAAATCTAAAATCTATATAATTTTTAGAAAGCTTTCTCATCCTACTAATGTGGAAGGGACTAAATGGATACTGCAGGAGGAATGAAGTCGCACTGGCTCATCAACAATGAACTTACCCTGGCTGTCACCTCACACACCTACAACAACACAATACCCTGGGGAATCTCAGTCAGGTTCAGATCCATCCATACTTTCATATCTTGCCAGTTCCAACGAAAGGAGGATAATTTAGAAAAGTATAATTATATTTTAACAGATCAAAGATGAGTATATTAAGTTGAACTAATTGCAGTGAAGAATTTTGACCTATTTTCTTTGAAGCCTTACAAAAAATAAATTGGTGTGCCAATCCCACTCGCACAGGTCAGGTTCAAGATTCTTGACAACACTATTGCTGCCAATTTATTATTTTGTTATAGCCACCAAATAAATTAATTTTGTTCCAGGCTCAGCCAATTATTCATACAGGGGATAGGAATCTCCTAGTTCTGTCCTGATGATTGCCTGAATCCAAGTATTTCTTTCTGCTGGTCTTGCTTCTTGTTTTCTCCTAGTGAAATCCAAAGCTCTTAAGGTGGATGTAGATCAACATCTCCCCATAGATTTATTTATTTATTTGCTTACTGGTTAGGATCACAGAAGACTTTTCTCCAGTGAAATAGTGCTTAAGAAGATATTACAGTTTACAGGATACGCTTGGTACCTAGGACACTAATTTTAGCCTTCCCTTCACAGGCTCAAATGCAAAGGTGATCCTGTGATTGGTCCTCCACAGCTCTGTGTCAAAAAATAATCAAGAAGCTCAGAGGGGAAGAAGAGCAAGGACATCATGAGTGTGGCTGTAGCATGATTGTGGATTTGAAAGGAGATTGGATTTCTCAATCTGAACTATGTACACTACTTTCTCAGATGGTAGCCACTGAATATGGAATTAATACTCTGCTGTTCAGTTTCTGAGCCCACCTTCCCCATGCTTTTATGGAAGCTGTCTTTGGAGAGGTCTTTTCTTCCTTCACCAGTCCCTACTTTCTCAGGAGCAAAAATCAAGCTTCAGCTCAGAAAATGCCTCTTTTTTTATTGAGGCAATATGGAAGTAGTAAAGGAGAGTAGACAGATGAAAAGACTTATCTGGATTGTAACTGCCCATATCACCACAGACACTTCATTCCTTGGCACCATAGTACAGAGAAAAGCAAGAGACATGGCCTGGATCTTCATTCACATTTATTGGTCTTCAGCTGTGAGCACAAACCATTACTGTTACAGCACTCAAAATTCCGTTTCTGTTACAGACAAAGACTATATCTCCCTCTCTGTTTCTACCTGGCCAAAAAGTCTATGAACATTTCTACTCCCATTTCCTACCTCGTCTTTCTTGTCTCCATTCCCTTAGGGTCTTAGCTTCTAAGGACTGACCTTTACAAATGCAACAACAATAATTATCCTATAATTAGACACTCTAAGTCACGTTGTTGCTAAAGCTGTCAGTGTGGGAAGGAAGCAAGCAGTGCTTAAGGTAAGAGTTTAAGGCTCCTTCTCCATTTATCACCAGAGGTATTTGTGCCAAGTCCTTGGTATTACCTTAGGTGGTTGTTGGGGTTCCCTTCTAATTGCATCTCATAGGTTAGTGATTGCTGCTCATGACTCAGTGGTTGTGTCTCCAGACCACAGAGATAGAGAGTAAAGGACATTCAGGGTTTCAGCAGATTTCAAGTTCCTACTGCCATTATGGCCATTGACAAATTAAATCATCCAAGCCCATCATGCCTTCCTATATATGACATTAGAGGTGCACCTCAGTCTTCTGTGTGTCACCCCAGAGTCTCGAATTAAAAGGTTTGGTTCAGGCAGGTAGCAAATATGTGCAGTTTATGTGAAATCCAAATGCCCAACAAATCCTGCTTGGTATTAGTAATACCTCTGAAACCAGAATTCTCACTGTCCCATCAAAACAGGTTAGACATTGGAATGTTCTTGCAGAAATGTCCCAGCTATGCCCAGGTTTGGAAGCACAGCCCTGGATTAAAGACGTTTTATCCACCCTTTGTGATATAAGCACTCCACTTTACTTTCTTAGTATGACATTGCATATAAATGCAAAGAAATACTAGAGTTCCTTATAGTTGGGATTAGAGGCATTTTCACGTTTTCCTTTATTCACTTGTCTATAGTGTTCTCCATAGTCAGCTGTTGCCATGTAACAAATCCCTCAATCCTGGCTCTGACTTGAAATGTGTAGCAGCATTTCTCTTCTCACTCACTCCATGGCTGCTGCTTCTTCCTCCATTTCCCTTGCTTAAAAAAAAAAAAGTAATTTCTTTTTATTCCCTCTGTTCAATTTTCCCTGGGCACAGCACGTCAAGTGGTGCCTGCAGAAATACACAGGACAAAATATCTGACTTTATCTCTTTGTTGTCCACATTTCGATGTCTTGCTGCTTGGATTGGTTATCCAAACCTCAATGAAAATATTACTAATAAAATCACACATTCATATAATACTCTGCCTCGGTACCAAATTTCTTCTGGCTCTTACTTACGCTTGCATTATTGATAAGCATCAGGCAAAAGAAGGGTCTCTAGGTTAAATCTATATTGCTTTGAATTTCCCTTCTATGCTTAACATCAGACGCCACCAACACATCTTGAACTGATTTAAGGCCCTGGGGTGTTACTCGGTGCCATTCAAAACACAGCAAGCCACTTTCCATGTGCTGGGGCCACTAGGGCTCGTTAGAATGGCATTTTTAATAAAACTTAAGTGTAACTACAACATTTTGCGGCTCCACTCTCCAGATAAACCACTGTGTACGTCATTCCCCACTTCACCTCCCCATTTACACACCCACTAGACTTTTGACCAGCTGGCCAAATTCATTATGGGTGTAAATCTATTGCAATCAATAACATTCCTTCTGCTTGACACTTATTGTAGGCAAAAGTTTCCATAGGGTTGTTTGCGTGTGTGTCTTTTTTTAACTTCCTATAACAAATTAAGTCTTGAAACAAAGCCCTGAATGTTATTATTCAGGTGAGGCAATGCAGGAGCATTAAAAACACTTTGGTTTTAGATGCAGCTGTTCTATGTTAGAGCTGTTTCTTGTCCAAAAAAGGCTGAGCTGTTATGAGTGCTTGTAGATTTTCCCTTTCATTGCCTAAAATAAAAAAATATACTTATCCAGTGCAATTTCTTCTAAGCAAGAATATCTTCAGGGTTCATAAAAGAACCCTCTGGTTCTAGGATGTGAAAGACAAAAAAAGCATAAAGCTGATGGATTAACTCATTATCTGTGCTACTGGCCAAAATTCTGAAAGGATCATCTACAAATCACAGAGGCAATTCTAACCAGCTCAATCAGGACAGAGTTTCTTGAGAACTTTCCCCATGGGAATTGGGGGATGTAAGGGGGAACTGGAGGGAGTGACCCCCACCAGGAGCTGCAGTTGCTGGAGCAGGAGCCTTTCCAGCAGAAAGTCTTGCATTGTTTATTGCAGATGGTAAAGCTCTGCATCTCCTCGGCAGGTTTCCTCCTCTGATGATGCCTCTTAATGAAGCCTGTTGTGCTTCCGCTTTTAGTTTCCTGGCCTTGTTATTACACTTTGTGTCACACATGGGACAAAAGAATCAATATATGGATTCCCTGGAAGTGAATCACCATTCTATCTATGGGATTTGGATAAATGGTCTGAATCACACTTTCTTCACCTCTCTAGACTCCCACTTCAAACACACTCTACAGCTCTCTGAGGACAAAATACTGCTATTCCCAAGTGGTCTTCCACTGATCAGCAAAGACCTATGCTGAGCTATTTTTCATACAAGTACTCTCTTTTACTTCCTAATGGGTTCTTCCTTTACCTTCATCAACTCCTGGCAGATTGTGCATAGTTTTAGTTTTTGGCAAAGACCACATCGTAGTGTACAGATAGCTACATGTGTACAGCTCCTTGCAGAGTTTTAAGTATTACAGTAATAAATATATAAGGCTGATTGAGTGGTGGTTGTGCTGTTCCCACTTGTTTTCCATCACAAGCCTCTCCCTGCTGCCTTGTCACAGCTGACAGGGAAGGGAGGTGTAAACTGCATGGCAGTGCACTCACCAAGGCAGCAGCCAGCACCATTACTTGCAGCTTCCACAGTCTCCACGCAATGCTGTTTAATACCAGACCAATGAGGTGAATAAAACCTACAAAAGTTTATAGTGTGTAAATTACTGTTGCACCCTGCCCTCTGCCTCCATGCTGAACTGCCTGCACCAGAGATGGATAAATGAAAACAGTCCCTTTCCATGCGTTGGCAGAAGGACTTCCAGGAGCTGGAGAAATTACTGGGCAGTTATATAGGGATGGAAGGAGGCAGAAAATGTACAAAGCACTTCTGGCTATTTACATCTCATCCTCTGAATGTTTCACTCCCAGGCACTTTTGGGATGGGACTGTGCTGGAGAGCTTTGGCTCAAGGCCACAAGTCTCTTGTCGAAGGCTCAGCACCAAGAGCCATAGGGCTGAGCAAAACTGAAACCTTTGAGAGTAAGAAAGGAGGCAAAGCAGCAAGTAAGGGCAGCAAATGGCTAATTTAGGTCCTTGAGCAGGGTACAGAGGCAAGGAAAACAAAGGTGCTTTGGAGGGGGGCTCTGCTGGAGATAGTGCACCACAAGTACTGTTGTTTTGCCTCTTCTTGACTTTCAAAAATGTCACTGTTGTGTAATCTGAATAGCTGCTGGCCATCCCGTATCTTACATATTTGAGAAGACTGGAAAATTCTGTTTCAGAGTATCCTAAACTACTGAGGGAACATGCCATTGTAGACAGGCATCTACAATTCAGCTCAACACATGAGCAGCCCTGGCAGCTGCCGTGTTATCTTTGGAGCCACTGCACAGTCTGTCAAATTGAAAACACGACGAAACATTTGAGTAAACATTGAAACTTTTATGATCTCTTGGGGGAAAAAAGAAGTTTCAGATAGTGTAATCTGATGAGTGTGGTACAGATGGAGAGATAGACAATGCCTGTTAGAAAATGCATATGCATGTTATAAAATGAGAAGACAGATCTGGCACCCTGTTTACAACAAGATCTGCAAGCACAGATTCCTTTAACTCTTCAAAATCCTGTGTCTGTAAACAGGACCTGAGCAAAGGACAGAGGCACCTTCTGAAGCAGCTGCTGGTACTGTGTTTGGGAGAAGCACTTCTTTTCAAAAGCTGGTGTTGACACTGAGTGGTCAGTCTGCTTTTAGCAAATGATTGGCTTTGTTGTTTCACTTTCTGTGCCTCAGTTTCCTTATTTGTAAGATGGAGTAAAATCAGTTGCATCATCAAGTGCTTTGGTATTGAAAAAATGTTCTGTCTAGGGAAAGGTTCTCATATTTCTGGATGTGCAATAGGTCATTGCCAGTCTAAGGAAGCTTACTGAGGTGTTAGTTAAAAATAGCTAATGATATATAAAAAATGTAACTCAGAAACATCCAGGGGCTATGTTTTAAAAACAAACGAATGCACAACTAGTGCAAGTAGCAACTTTTGCCAACAGCTGCGGTAGTGTGGTATTTCAAGAGCTACAGTTAGGGCTGGTCCTGCTGAATCCAAGGGCTTACAATTGTAAGTGCTCAGCGTGTTCCAGGATCAGGCCCAGACCCCTTATTTCAGACCAGAGGGAAGGAGTATCAGCTGCTGCAGATCTGGTCTGTGTAATGGGGACTGCGTGCAAATGCACACCGTGCACACAATCAAACAGTTGTTCCACTGAAATTGGGCAAAGGCAGAGAAGCATCAAGTTAAAGGTCATCTCTGAATCTCTCTTTTTCCTTCTCTGTTTTTCCCTCCCTGGAGCCCCTGATTTTGCCTCCAGATTTTCTGAGAATCGTGCTGGTCGTGTGCTTCTGCCGCTGCACCGGCTGCGTTTTGCTTATGAGCAAAGAGGTTCTCATGTAGACACTTTGCACAGTCAATTAGTAAAGTAATTGAGTACTCTTTGGGATGAAAGGTATAATACACACACACGATTATTCACCATTTTCATTACATGCCATATCCGGGAAGCTGCTGGAATGCAATGCATCTAGACACTTCATGATGAGGTAACTCTGAATGACCTGCTTTTCCTCATTTACATCTGACTCAGTGCCATTTGTATACTCTGCTTTATGTGTGATATTGCCTTATTACTTTTACAACACCCAGAAGAAGACAAGAAGAGCCAGCAGGTCTCTGCCCTCAAGAGGTTTTATCTGAGTGAAAATGAGTGGAAGGTAATACACAATAGGGAGGAGATGGGTGGAGAGCTTGAGATGGTTGGAGTGCAGTATAATAATTATTATTAAAGTCCTTATGGATATCATGGGAGAAATTAGTCTTAGATAAGGATTTGAATGGAATGAGACCAGCTGTTTAGCAGGCCAGAATTGGGAGGCTGTTTAAGCAGGGAAGGGTGGTGTAGGGAAAAGTCTGGATATACATATACTAATATATATATACACTTATATGTGGCTATATATACATTTTGTATATAAGGTTATATAGAAGACGCTATTACCCAGTCCAGTCTGTAGAGACAGGGCTAAAATAGATGTCACACCTTCTTTTTGGAAACAGCCCATCAAAACTGATCTTCTTGAAATTGCCTGAAAATTTTTAGGATCAGATTTTCAGTGGAACTGGGCAAAAACTGGCCTTATCTAAATGGCATTGTTTTGAAAACCTGCCTCTCGAACACTACTGCTTAAGGAGGTTGCCTGGGTTGTGGAAAATAGGGAATTGTTTTGTTGTCTCTACTAGACGTTTTGCTTTAGTATCCTCATCATGTTTAAAAAGTGCCAGTTAGAAATACTGAGCTCCTGAACTCCCGAATCCTTCACCACAGCAGAGCACGACATCCAACACTAAAGCTCTCTCTTGTGGTCCTGCTATGCAAACACAAGTGCTTCATTAGAGGCAAACTCAGTTCAGACACTACTTCAGCAAAACACAAAGCTCGTGAGGAGTTGAGAAATCATGTCTTAATTTTCTGTTAATTAAGCTGACAGTTTCTATTCCTAATTCTAAATGGAGGATGTTTATTATGGAAATTATTGGCAACTATTACTCTTCTAATATGAGGCCTGTTACTAGAAAAAAATCTCTTCTTTTAAATAAGAGGTTGCATTTTTGACAGCTATTGCTGAAATATTAAAAAAGCTGATTCAGGTGCTTACAGACACAACCTTCCCACTGTGCTTGAATATCCAGCTTCCACTTACAAGTGTAATATTCCCTTAGCCTTGATTTCCTTTGCTGAAACCTCTCCTTTGCATTTGTGTGTGGAGCCTTTGCAGCCATGAGGGCTGGGAGAGCCCGGGAACAGCAGGAAAACACTGTACGGTGACTATGGAAAACAACTGGACACTCATTAGTTTTGCAAAAGCAGAACCTGTTCCCCACAGATGAAAGCTGATTCATAGGACGTTTTTCTGACAGTGAGCACTGTCTCTGCTGATTAAGAAATTGTCTGATCAGATAGTGAAAGTTGCCGTGAGCTGCCGTGTCATCTCCTGATGGTGCCGGTGCTCTGCCACTGGGAATCCAGTCCCATCAGAGTCACTTTGTTCTGGCATCAAGCTGGGTTTGTGTTTGGCCTTTCCTTGGCCAGAGGAAAACTGTGAACAAAACTTTATGAATAAATCTGGATTAGTTTACAGATGCTCCCTAAATGCTTTGGCATGGCAGAAAGTCTCCGGGGACTGTGAAGTGGGGGGTCAGTATTTTGGAGGTGAAAGGATCGAGCTGCCACTGACTTGAGCAGTGTCAGTGTCAGGTGCAGCTCCACAGCATGGTGGTGAAGGCTGTCTGCCAGTCTGTGTAGGGTGAATGTCCTTTTTGAGCAGAGCTGAGGTGAGGCTGGATTCACTTTTATTGCTGGTGATAAGAAAAATGAAGGGGGAAAAAAAATCTTCTAACGTGACTGAGCTGTGAAGGAGATGTGAATATTTCTTTCCAGTAGTACAGTAAGGAAGACATTGTATCTGGAGGGTGAGCCAAGAAATCTAGGGTAGCTTGTGAACCTGACCAAAGATGCAAGGAAAAGGTTTGAAAGTGGCACGTGGAGTAGGTGTTTGGGTGAGGTTCAGGCATTAGGGATGGATGGGGCAAAGCAGGGGATGCATTTCTTGGCTGTTTGTCCTATGGCACCCAAACCCATCAGCCAAGTGTCTCTATCCCTCTCCCAAGTCCCTGCTGCATTGGCTTTAGTGACTGGTATAAAAAGCTGCACACCTCACATGGGCTCTGATCCCAGACCAAGCAGCCTCAGGGATATCAGTTTTGTTCCTGTAGCTCCCACCTTCACAGTCAAACACAAGTCTCTTTCTTCCTCAACATATATTCGATTACATAAAATTATGTTAATATTATGATCCCAGCAGCTCTCAAACAGAAAATTTCATGTGACATTTGGAAATCCTAAAACTTCTTGTATTGGGTGGAATTCAGGAAGACAAATTAATACTTTAAGTATTTTTTTATATCACTTTCAATTCTAAAATAGTTTTCTGAGAATTGAAATGCCATGACTTTACTACTTCATCTTCTCTTGTCCTTTTTTGTTATTCCAAATGAATGGTATTCAGATGATTTCCATTTTTCTACTTAGTGTTTGGTGAATATTCCAAACCTGGACAATTTTGGAAAGTTAGAGAGTGACCAAATAAACAAAAGGACAATACATAGCAAGATTGTTTTCTCTCATGATATCGGTAATGCAAAAAAAATTGTGAAGGCTAGATTTTGACAAAAAAACCCCAAATCTTCAAAGATATTTTGGCTGTTTTCCAAAGGGTCATTTTAAATAGAAATAAAAGCATTTTAAGTAGAAAATGTCAACAATCTCTAATTATTTAAACTATGGAGGGGTCACCTAACCATGAAGACAGTTGATTTTTTAATGCACATCCAGGCAGGATCAGGCTGCAGTTTGTCTTACTGCAAAGATGGTTATCAAAACTCATTTTATTTGGAATAATGTTTGGTGGCGGTATTTTTCCCCCCTCATTGTTTTGAAAGAAACAATAAATTTTCCTGGACAATTATAAAATGACAATTCTAAAGCACTGGAAGAACGGGTTTGTTGAATGAATCCAGGCTTACCTGTGACTGTTTTGAATTGCTCCTCCTTTGGTGGAGAGGAAAAATTTAAAAAAACCCCAACGTTTGCAGGGCTTCATCCCCTGAATCATTGGCTGCTTTTAATGGCAACTAACAACTAAATTGGGCTGGTGAGTGCTTATTAAGGGTGAGGAAGCCTTGAGCCTCTGGCAGGGCTGAATTATTTTTCTTGTGTTGATGCAAAATGCAGTAATAGATGATCAAGAATGGCTTAACACACAAGAGCTTGATAGTGGGGTTACAAAAACAGAGCTAACAGGCATGAAAAAGGAAAACTGGGAATGCTGCAACTTCTTTGAAAAATTAAGGCAGAATGAATGACTTTCTTGATTAAGTTTCTTTAGAAGTTAATTTACCAAAATGTTCAGTTAAGAAAAGAAATGTGAAAAACATTATCATCCCCCATTATTGCGACAGTTTTTTTCCCAGAGCTGCAAGTTAAAATCCTCCCAATTTGCCAAGAAAGCATCACATACAGCACCAACAGACACCAGTGGACATTCCAAGTCATCATGTCTATAATCATAGACTCTCTGGACTTCAGACCAAGTTTTCTCATTTAAAGAGGTGATTTTCAGTAGTCAAGAAAAAATAGGCTTTGAACTTCCAAAATGCATGTTTGGGAGCTGTTTGGGTCTGTGCTGCTGTAACCACACAGACACTGCTTGGGGATGCAGGACTGAGACTGGCAGGCACAGAGCAGGCAGAACCCAGCACAGCTGCTGAATCCTGCTGAAAAGCTTCAAAACCAAAGCAACTCCTACCCAGAGCACAGAGAAACTGGCAAATTTATCTACTGTTATGGAATAAATGTATTTTGGTCCTGATCTGTAGCTGGGGAAGTCAAATGGAACTACCTTCCAGTCCTCTTTCTGCAGTCACATGTATATGTGACGAACATCTGCTCCCAAAAAACCTCACACCCTAAGCAAAACAGAGCAAAGGAAAATCAAATCAGAAATCAGAATGTACTATAATAAAACCAGTTATTGTCTATTTGTAAATATGCCTTTATGCCCTTGCTTAAAGCAGTTTTTTTTCCTCATGGCGGAAAATCTGAAACAAAAATCACAGAGATGTGATTTTTACAGGAAGTGAATTATTCTTTTACAAAGGTATGAATTTTTTTAAAATTGTCTCAAGACCTACTATACAATTTTCCTGGAAATAATTATGAATGGCAAAGTTAACAAAAGGCTTTACAAAGAGATTAATATAGCTATTATTAATGTGTATGTTCAGCCAGATGTGTTTGGATAGGAGATCTGGTTTTTCTTCTTTGTCCTGCAACACCCCATGAACAATTCACGTGTGTTGGTGGATTGTCGTGCTTGCTCAGAAAAATCCATAGTTCATATTGAAAAACTAGTCCTTGTGCTTTGCCAGAAATGAAGGAAACGCAAGAAAACAGCTGTAAAGTTGAGAAAAGGTGATTTAAATTTACCAATAACACCATCTTCATAACTGTTAACTTTTGAAAGTATGAGAGGAATGAAAGGGAGCATTTCCTTGGTTTCATTCCCTTGTGTCATTCCTCATCATAATGTAATTTAGGTGCTGCCTTTTATATTGTTGCTTTGCAGGTTGCCTGTTTTTAAAGGTACACTGTCACATAAAATCAAACAATGCTTTACCTCTGCAATGAATAACACTTCCAACTACTAAAACTGATTGTTAAAATGTCATGTTAGTTCATTCCATAAATCACTAGTGAAATCTTGACCTTACTGAAATCAATAGAAGCTTGCCACCAGCTCCCATGGGGCCAGAATTTAGCCTCCAGGCTTGATGAATATCCAGGGTGAACAATATCTCAAATTACTTTCTTAGGTTGGGCAAGTGCATTCCTAGTTCCCATCCCTTTTCTGCTTTTCTAGTCCCTCACATCTTCAATAGGGCACTTGGGCTGCTGGGCCGTCAGTCTGATGGACTGCCAAGAGTCCTGCTGATATATCAGGGGTGAGGAGCTTCATCCTCCAAACACTTCAGCACATACAAAGCTTTATCATAGAGGTGATTCCACTGGAGCCATAGGCCAGCTTTGTCATAAATGACAGAGCTGTGGCTGAGGTTATTACCCATTTTACATCCATGTGTCAGATGCAGAAACAAAGCACAAAATGTTTTCTCTTTTCGTTTACTAAGGGAGTGAGTAATAAGCTCAGTAGTTATTTCTGTTGCTTTAGACAATGAAGGGAAAATATTTTGCTCTTTGTTTTTGCCCAAATCACTCTAATTGCCTCCTGGAAAGTCCACTTCATAAAAGGAAAACACATTTGAAACCATAGCTGGTAAGTTCATCACTTAGAGATTTAAAAAGCAGCATTTGTTCCTCTAATCGAGCTTTCCAGGTTGATGTGTTCAGCACAGTATGTTTACTCATGCTTCATCTAATTTAGATTTAAATAGCTATCATATGTCTATTTAAGACCATTCTTCAAAAATTAGAAAAGAGCCTGTGAAAAATCTTCGTATTTTACCTCCCTGTAGCTCTTGCAATTTTGGCTCAAGCTTAGTAGTTTATACTCCATTGCACACAGGCTTTAAGGGTGGGAGGGGACCAGGAGAAAGCTACATGTCATATCAGGGCATTAACCCTGGGTGTTCCCTTAGGACTGTCATCCTGGGAGCCAGGGAGCCAGGCAGTTTGCCTCGCTGCCTCTCTTTGCTACTGTTTAAAAAGAAAGATGTGAGCAGCACCCTGCCTCAGAGTCATCCGGCAAACAAGGTGCTGAGAGGCAGCGCTGCCGGGACTCCTGCAGGTACATGGGGTAGAAGTGTTCACTTTAAAATGCTTTTCAACACAAGTCTGGGGGCTTATTTCATTGCCGTCTCAAAGCCTGGAATCAAACACGGAGTGTATCGGATGTCTCCAGCAGCAACTAAACTCATGCACTCTTGTAAATCTCCCTCGTAATCCCCCTGCTGCTGACACTTTATTAGCCAGGCATTCCGGGCTGCGCTTTACTGGGGCACCTCTAAGTGATTGCAGATGGGATTGCTGTGCTAGGGTTCAGATGTGCTACCAAATAGCTGTCTTCATATTTTCCATGCTTTGCCTCATTTGTCAGATTGGTTTTAACCCTGTTGTGTTCAGGATGTTTCCTACCTCAACTAAGGAGCCAAAGGTGGACTGGACATCTAAGCAAATGCTGGGCATTTTCATGACTATAAAGCTACTCCTCTCCTCTGTACCAGGGAAACTCCTCGAGCTTGAAAGCTCCCTGCATTGAATCTCCAGCAAGAAATGCTGAGCAGGGTGAGGAGACATGTCAGTTTTCAAGAGCACATGAGTGCTGGGAGGCTGGGAATTGCACAGAGCTACCCAAAGCAGCAGAGATAAGAGGCGATGAACCTACACCGCAGTTTGTTGGCTCAGCCACAGCACAGCTCGGACTCTCAGCACATCTCATTGGTGCACAGGGAAAACCATTGACTGAGATAGAGGAGATTTCTGGACTCATAGTTCCTACAAATCCCATGTTAACAAAAATACAACTCAGTCTGGTTTGTGACATCCAGTGTGCCTGGGTCTCCATTCTGAGCTGTCCCATATTTTCAGCTCTGGGTTGTTGCTGGAGGATGAGCTGTGGTTTGTCTGCAACCCCTCCTGCCAAGGTGCCTGCAGTGAGGGGAGGATGCACAGCACTGTCTTGTTTCCCATCCAGCCTTAACCCAAGCATTGCTGAGCACCTAGAGGGAAAGATACTGAAAAAGCAATACTTTCATCTCTCTGTGCCTTTCAATGACAAGGACCTTCGATAGACACATTCCTGCTGAGCACAGGCTGGAGTCCTGGACAGCCCAACTGGTCTTTCAATTTTATGCTGCAAATCCTGCCTAATGAGAATGAGGTCCATAATGCTGGGCTGGAAAAACTGCAATCTCACACAATTCTTAACAAAGTGGAGTTGGCAGCACCCATAGCATTAATTTGGTTTTTCTGTTCATGTGAAAACCAAATTAAAGCTCTGCACTGCTTGTTTTTTTGAAATCATAAATGTGACATGGAATGTGTTTATCCATGTGATGACTTTACTCAGCTAAGGTAATGGAAATTGCAGATGGTATCTGTAGTACTTCTGAATTAACAGGTCTTTTTGAGGAACAGCCTTTAGGATTTCAGGTTGGAGAAGCAATGCTGGTTAAAGGAAGTGATAGAAATTCCCTGGAGATGACCATACCTTCAGAACAGTATCCAGTGAATCTGTTGTCTCAGCATTATAATATTCAGCATATAAGTAGCTTAAAGAAGGAATTTTAAAAATCAAGGTATTGGACCCATGTATTTTGAACCATTAATTTGTTTAATGGCTTTGCCTGAGAAATGCTTGCTGCAACCATTGGAACAGTGTAAGGAAGGCTCATAATTGCCTAGTGAAATGTATACAAGTGTTTTTATAACAGCTATTTTCTAGAAACTCTGATTTCTCTGGTTAAATTGAGAGTAATAAAGACAGTGAGTCCGTGACAGACAAGTTGTGTCACCTGTGTTTCCAGATGGGACACAGTAGGAAAAGTTTGCCATCCTGACTATTAGCTTAGCTCTATTAACTCCCATTTCCCGGAGTAACCAGGTGCCTATCAAACCAGAACTATGGGAATTTCACTTGTGATTCATGTTTTTTCCATTCATCCAAACAAGATCTGCTAAGCTGCTTTACTCCATAAACTGGACTGCACAAGTAATATGATGAAAAGCATCATAATTTATATCCCAAAGAACATATGTCTTCCATATTGATACGTTAGCAAGTCCCAGATTTTGGCTAAATGGTTTGGCCAAGTTAGGCATATGTGTTGCTGTGGTTAATATGAATTTGTTCTCTACATATGGGCAGCAGTCTGATCTCACATCTTGTACTCAACAAGACTTACTGTATTATCATGGAGGATTAAATACACATAAATTAAACAAGCAGCCAACAGTGACTCTTTTATTAGGAGAACATTGTTTGTGCATTATTGCAGCCACATTTTCAAAGGAGATCAGCTCCTAGCTAGACTGCAGAAGAAGCAGCCTGATTTTTAAAGCAAATCAGCATTTAGGACACTGAGCTCCTGAAAATTTGGCCATGAGCCTCATTTTACTCCACCACTCCCCTCACCACAGTGCATGGTAGTATATTGACTATGACATTTTCAGACATTCCTTATGATCCTGTATTTTGCTTTCCATGAAGACATATTTCTTTAGGTTGAGAGGAGAAAAGTACTTTCCAGTATTGCAGGAAATTAGGAAGCTGGTGGTATCTTCTGCTTTGTTCTTATGAGCCAAGTACTTCTGATCTCTGTAATCAAGCTTTATATAGGTATTTTCTGATGTTGTGAGCTGAGTATTTCATAGCTCCCAATATAAAGGAGGCTCAGGGGGGACCTTCTCACTCTCTACAACTTCCTGACAGGAGAGTGGAGCCCGGTGAGGGTCGGGCTCTGCTCCCAGGGAACAAGGGACAGGACAAAAGGAAATGGCCTCAAGCTGTGCCAGGAGAGGTTTAGGTTGGACATCAGGAAGAATTTCTTCACAGAAAGTGTTGTCAGGCATTGGAAGGGGCTGCCCAGGGAGGTGATGGAGTGACCATCCTTGGAGGTGTTCAAGGAACGATGATGTGTGTTGTGGTTTTAAGTGACCAGAGTTTTTATTAGCTGGGGGGGCTAGGAGAGAGGCTTCTTTAAGAAGCTGCTAGAGTTTTTCTCTGCTCTAAGCTAGCCAAGGTCAGGCAACAACGCCTCTGTGATAACATATTTAAGAAGGAGTAGAGAAAGAAAGTCTG
>WEIV01029148.1:11020-86534 GCA_013390005.1 Calyptomena viridis | reverse complement strand
ATGTGGCACTCAGTGCTCTGCTCTGGTTGACGAGGTGGGGATGGGTCACAGGTTGGACTCAATGATCTTGGAGGTATTTTCCAACTTTAGTGATTCTGTGATCTCTTAGGAACTTGTCAGTGCAAAATGTGGGAGTTTTGTTTCTGTATCATTAGTGTGTGGATGTAACAGAAAAACCCCAACATGTTACTGATAGTAATAAAGAATGGGTATTCATGCCACTAAAAATTGATCAGCTCTGCGTGATCTGAGTGAAATGTATGCTCATGCACAGTATGGCACCTACGTATGGCAGATATGAATAATGGCGGTGCAAAGTTAAAAAGTAATATAATCCATTTTGCTTTGGTATTTTTGAGGCTTTGGGTGTGTGGGGGTGGGTATTTCACTTGATTGAGCTCTGATCCTGCAAGATATTACAAACAGGTCACCAGCATAATGGATCTTAATAAATCTGTTTCCTTAAGGTTTTCCATAATTATTGTTGGATCTACTTTTGCTCTTATGTCAGCAGAAAATGAGACAAGAAGATTTAAGTTCTGCTGTACCTGGGAAACAGATGTAAAATTGCTTTGCTTATTTATGTAAGTTTTAATCAATGATTTCATACCTGAGGAACACTCTCCAAAGTCCATCATCTGCAACATCAAGAGACCAGAAAATGCCATGTTCATAAGGAAGAATCTCAAAATAAGAATATGTAGAAATTATTTTCCACCTTTTTGAGACCTTCTTCCTTCACATTTCCTGCTTTTCTTTACCCTTGTGGCCTCTGTTGAGAAGCATTGGGTAATGCCTAACCTAAATGTTGCTTTAGTCACACACCACTAGTCACCCAGAAACCATCCAAAGTTATTAAACTGCCGTCATTTCTCCTTGGGTTCCATCAATTATCAAGACTAATGGTAGAAGGGTTCAGCCAAGGTTAGATCATGTGAATGTCTCTGGGCCATGGGGAGCTCTGTATCATTGCTCTGAGCCAGCAGAGAAGGCACTGTGGATTTACTTGCTCCTGGGGCCATAAATCGAGGAAAACTGCAAGTTCCAGTGATTCTCAACTCTCCCTGTAGAAATAAGGAGGGAAAGAGGAGAACCACCAACTAATGTCAGCAAAATGCTTCTCAGAGCAGTTCTTAGCAAATTCACTAGTCTGTGGGACATCATTAAGCTTCTGGCTAAATTGGTTCATTTCATCCTTATTTATTTTCTCATCATTTTCATTTCCCTTTTGAAGTGTTTTCTTCTTTTCTGCCCATTTCTCTTCCCATCACTGTCATGGCTCTTCAGCTTGTCACTGTTCTGGCTACTGCAGACAATTCCCAAGCGCCAGGACTGTGAGAATGGGGAGGACAGAGGAGAATCTGGAACGGCAAGGGCTGAAGGTGAAGAAACTGAGAGTAGCACATCAGCTACTACAACCTTGTGTCAGCCCCCTTCTCAGCTTTGCAGTTCTACCCTCCACATATGGCTCTGTGCAGTTATGGCTCTGGTTGCACATAAAACCCATTTCCATACAGCTTTGAAAAAGTAAAGAGGCTTCTTGGGTGATCTCAGGTATCCGCCTTCAAGATATTAATTTTTTTATAAGTGGTATGGATTTTACAATTAGTGGAGAATTCAGCTCTAAATTGAAAGCCAGATATGAACAAAGGAAATAACAGCTTCAACCAATTATACACACCTGTAAATGTAGTCTGATTCTTCCAGCCTGGATTTGGCTGTACTCTTGCTTTTACCATGTGATGTGAAGTAACATATATGATAAGATTGCATAGATTGCATAGAGAGTGAAAAAAACAAATGCCTATTTTAAAGTCTTTGAGGACTGTCTGTTGTTATAAAAAAGAAAGAGGAAGCCTAATTAAAATAAAGGTTATGAAAACCAATTTCACAATTTCCTTGCATTTTCCAATAAAAACATTTAGATTATATATGATAGTCTAACATATACTCAAAAGCCAGAATCCAAAATACCTCAGTATGAAGATCTCCTTGTAGAAAATGTTTAATCTCATCCAATCTCTAAATTCAGATATGAATCATGAATTCCAGCAAATTTCACTTAACAACTGTATGTAAAACCTTTCCCAGCTGTTATAAGTTCATTCATTTTTCGAAGTTATTAAAGGATACACCCCTTCTAATAATTCTCAGGTCATGGAGAGACACAAAAGGTTTATGTATTTCAACAGAAAGCTGTTTTGCATTTATAGTTCTGCACAAGAGAATGGCTTGTTATTTCCCCTGAGGCTGATCAATATTAGGAGGAGTAAAAATGGGGATAACTTAAAAGTGTTCTTTGAAAAATTTCCAGGATGTCAAACCATGAACAAAACATAAATGCAAAACTTCAAATATGTTAAATTAAGTAAAATGTGATTTTAAAGCCTTAAATAATCACCTTTGCCAAAGCAAATAAGTTAGTTACGACTTTTTATTTTGATTGCAGTGACTTTAACTGGATCAGAATAACATGGAAAATGATGAACTAACAAAAATTAATTCATTTAATGAAGGGAGAAGGTCCTCTGGTAATCTGGTGCCAAGGACAATCTTCTGCCAGACTGTTCCAGAATGGAATGAACATTTTGGGGTACGGCAGTTAGAACTGTGAATCCTAAGCTTTCTGATATGAAGGATCTTCCTTCCAAGGATAGATAAGTCCACCCAACCAGGATAACAGTGTCATAGTTACATTGGCTGGCACTGGTTTATCACTATGAGGGTATAACCAAAACCAGTATATTCTATACTCTCTATGTCATTTCTGGTGGGCTGTTAATAATAAACCACTGGTAACAGCTGCCCAGGGCACAGCTCACACCTCAGGCCACAATAGATAAGGAAAGAGATCTGGAGAGACATTAACACCTCCACACCCAGCTGGAGGGGTCTTCCCTGCTTATGTCCTTGTGGATCAAAGGTTTTACCTTGTGTCATTGTATGTATCATAATCGTTTTAGTAAATTGTAGCTCTGACTTGTGGTCTCTCTAAATTGGGTTCATTTACTTTTAAGCCAGCACACACAGGTTTTTCATAGTTTGGAGAACAAAACTCAATGGTTTTGAGTTTGTGGAAAAATCGTAGGTCTGGTGAATTTTGTTTCTTACCTTTGAGGTTATTTAATATTTTTTTCTCAACTTTGCAAAAATACTTTTTTTAAGAAACATTTGTCTAACTTTGCAGAAATTGATGCAGTGTGTCTCCATATTTGAGTTTTGCACTCTTCTTTCCTCCCGTGGAGACCAATGCAACGATTCCCATTCATTACAAGTACCATCATTTTTCTTCATTGAAGAAGGAAATTCTAAAACACTGATCTTGTCAGACTTGTGATTCTGTCATCCTCTCTTCTCTTATCCAGTGCTTTGAGGACATACGAAATTATCTATTTCCTTCAAGTAATAGTTCCTCTATATCTCTGGGCTACAACTAAGTGTTTTGTTTATTCAGTTGATGCTGATTTTATCTCTGTTAGCGTTTGGCACTTCCTCAAATTAGAACAGAGATTGTACATTGTGTCCCTGAAAAGGAGCAACACAGTGGATGACCACTTTAAAAAAAGTTTGGTTTAGGAAATTGCTTTGCTCAAAAGTAATCACTGGCAGCAACAGGCTAAAATCAGTTTTCCAAGACAATATCCAATTGCTTTTATCCACAAAGCTGTCCTTTCTCTAACTTTTTGCCTCATTCACTAGAGAGCTTCCTCAATTGCAGCAAATGAAGCAGACATCTTAACAGACCACTTCTTGCTTTGATGTTCAGTTCTGATGAAGCCCCAGAGCAATTCTGTACTGGGCACCAATAAGGCAGGTGTCTGTGATCTTGTATATACAGTAAATGTGCACAGAGAGCAAATCAAATTACTCATAGAAACTAAAACTGTTTTTTCCTTATTTTGAGTGTTTGACTTTGCAGCCTTAATAACCTCTGAGAGTGGGGAGCAGAGTTGATTTTTTTTTGCTAACTTCTTAGGTAAACTGAAAATGCACGAAAACTAGAGTCTTCTGGGCAGGAAGGATATCTTTCCACCTTCAAGCAACCTCTTTTGTGGACCAAGAACAGCAGGAGATGAGACATTTCTTGGCTTCCTGTATATTTGCTGGTAGCAAAAACCAGGAATCCAGCAAGATCTCGGGGAAGAAGTGAAGGAAGACCATGGTATTTCTGGTGAGAACTCTTTACTCCATTCCCTCATCCCTGTCCCTTCAACAGTTTAAATCACAGGATTATGTAGGTGGATTTATCCAAATGATGGGTGTTAATGGTCAATAAGTAACCTAGTTGGCTCCAGATGATTGCAGATATAATGCCCTACTGCGTTACAGTGGTAGTAGCAATATAGCCATGATGGTCTGAGGACATAAGCAAGTCAGGGTTGGTAGGCAGAGCCAATGTTTTTTTTATTAAACCAGCTGATGCAATTCGAATAATCTTGCAGTTGCACGTATATGAGGGTTTGGTTTTTCCAGGAACTGTTCCAATTGATTTAAAGTTGTTCAGCAATAATCTGACTTATCAAGGCCAGAATGCTTAGTACCACCATATAAAATAGATCGCTATATCTGAAAATCTGATTACTGATTTATTCTGATTAGAAACTAATCCATGACACAGAGCTTGTATTTCAACTGGAGGAACAGTCCAGTAGTTACACTAAACCTTTTATTGGCTTACTTATAATGCATGTATTTTACATGTTTTCACCCTGTGATCCCCAAACCAGGTGGTGTGAATTGCCTGTTGTCCACACAAAGTCTGGACACTTGTCTGTGCTGTCTCTTAGTTCATCTGTCTCCCTGATGCAGTTGTTCACTTAAAAGGAAACTGGATGACTCCATCCCTGAAGGTGTTCAAGAAATGACTGGATGTGGCACTCAGTGCTCTGGTCTGGTTGACAAGGTGGGGATTGGTCACAGGTTGAACTTGATGATCTTGGAGGTCTTTTCCAACCTGAATACTTCTGTGTTTCTCTGTGGATGCCTTGGGGATGAAAAAACCCTGAGAAACTTGGGGAACATCAATGTTGAACCCTCTACTTACTGGAGCCCAGACCTAGTTCCTCTGACTCTTTGAAGTGACACCAGGGCAGTCCCTGAAACCCATATGCCAAAGGTACCTTTATAGAGGAGTTGCCTAAAGTGGCTGAATAGATGAGATGTGCAACTCCTATCACTGTCTCTGTGAGGGTCCTGCTCAGCAGCACTGCTGCTCACTCCCACCCACCGATCACACCTTGCCATGGAGCCAGATGGGCTTGCAAGGCACTTCCAGTCTCTTGTGGTAGTGAAAGACACATGAAAACACCTCAGATCCAAAGCTGGGACCATCATCTGTCAGCTCTGGGTTCAGACTCTGTTCTCTTTCTATACAGAAAAATCTGTATAGAAAATCAATTTCCAGTGAAGCCATGTCAGTTTAAAGGGTTTAAGGGTGTTCACTCTCAGGATCTGGCTTAAAGCCACTTTGAATTGAGTTTCTGATACAGAAATCAACTGGATACCAGGCTGCTGCTTGAAATTAATGGAAATTTGAGGGTAATACATTAAAAAATCAAGAATTTAGAAAGTATCCTAAATAGTTACTTCTGAAAATACAATATTCTGTTCTGTTGTCAAGCTGACAGACTGAAACAGGCTCCAGTAATTTCTATATCAATAGCATTATGTCATGTAACTGCTCGAACTTCTTTAAATGATCTCTGAATGCAAACAGGTTGATGGAGCAAGGGGGCACGCAAAATGAGAGAATAATCTGGGATTACTGAAACAAGCCCTACAGCTGCTGAACCCTGAGGAAAGAGAGAGCTAACACACTTCAACTAAACCCTACCATAAGTAGCGTGGGTAATTAGAGGCTTAGATTTATTGAAAACAATGAAAAAATTCATAATTACCTTTACATATTTTTCTTTTTCTGTTGGAAAATGATCCCAGTAATTTGGTGTTCAGTGAGCAGGGCATGTTTTGCATTGTTGTTCCACTACTGTGCCATTCTGAGCAAAAATGCTTCAGGGGAACTCTATTGAACAGGTCTGTTCTTTTCCTTTTTAAAATTTGCAGCAATTAGCAAGCATTTCATGGATCATTTCAGTCAAATAATGTAATTTGGCAAAATGGTGCCCAACTCTGAAGTGTTGCAAAATATATCCTTGTTCTAGATGGGAAAGCTTTTCTTCAAATGAGAGTTGTCCTACAGGCTGGAATAAAATCAGCCTTAATTGAGAAGGAGCTTCCTTTCTCAGTTATTTTTACCCAAACCTACAGAAGAAACTGATATTGGTAAAAGCCTCTATTAGAAACCTCTGTGAAACCCATTGCACAGCAAAGGGAAAGCTCACAAGAAACCTAATGATCACTCTTTTACATGAGTCAATGATGAAGGTGGAACAAACTAGCAGGAGTCCATGAAGGCAGACATCCAAGGCCTGAGGCAGAACTGGGGCAGCCCAGCCATATGAGGAGTGGTCATATTTCAAAATAGGCTAGTCCAGCATAATCCTGTTTATGAAATGCAGGTGGAGTATAATTCAGAGTTTGTGGTTTGAGCTTTAAAACTCATTATGTTTTGGTTCTGTACTCCTTAGAGACCAACTGACTCCTTGTACGTCAGTGTCAGGATGCTCTGATCAAATAGAGGGCTGAAGTTTGCAGCTCTGGTGTTCTGATAACTAAGCACAGACATAGGACAATTCTCTTTTCTGGAAGCTGTCATCATCTTGCAGCCTGGATAACCTGGATAACCTGAACAATTTGGCTTCCAAGCCTCAATACAAGGCATGTCTCCTACACCAGACGCTTTATGACTTTCTCCTGAGTGAGAGTATGTGGTTTGGAAGATAAGATCTGGTGAGGAAAGAGCAACCAAAGCTTGGATATGACAGCAAAACTTAAAAAAATGCTGACAGATGGGTAATATTGTGTTCTTCCTTTTCAAAATCCTGTAGTATTTCAGATTTGTCCCTGTGCATGTCATTTCTTCATGGATAGCCCTGGGTAACTTTATGATAAGCAAATTGTCTGTACAATGTCCTCTGGTCAGGCAGGATGTTGTGATCACAAGCTACCACCCTGATATATAAATATTTCTGGAGAGGCTGCCAAGAAATAATTGTACCATCAAACTTTCAGGGGCTTAGATTTTTTTAAGGGGTCACAACACAGGCTTTGGGAATCACAGAATCATAGAATGGCCAGGGTTGGAAGGGGCTGTGAAGATCCTCTGGTTCCAACCCTCTCACCAGGGGCGGGGACAACTTTCACTCAAAGGCCCATCTGACCTGGCCTTGAACACTTCCAGGGATGGGGCAGCCAAAGCTTCTCCAGGAAACCTGTGCCAGGGCCTCACCACCCTCACAGTAAAGAATTTCTTCATAATATCTAATCTAAATCTACTCTCTGTCCATTTGAAGTCCTGTCATTCCATGCTCTTGTGAACAGCCTCTCTTCATCTTTCCTGTAGGCACCCTTTAGGTGCTATTAAGTCACCCCAAATCTACTGCCTTCCATTCAAAAATGGCTTTTCCCTTGTCCCTGCAGAGACTGTCTTTCTGGGATCAATATACAAAGGCTAGAACAAAGAAAGAAATGTAAAAATAATGTAATAGGTTTCTATTATAAAATAATTTATAAACATCCTTATATAGAAGATGGTATGGACATGATAGAAAGAGAGGGAAAAGGTCCCAGATGAAGCCTTAAATTCACAAAATAGGTAGACTCCTACAAACATTAGTGTTACTAGCCTCAAGTTTTGGGATATTAATTTGGAGAGGAATGCTGGTGGTGGTGAATGTGTCAAAGACTCTCATTGACATCCAAACTCAACGATCTTGTTCTTCAAACAAGAAGTGTGACATGCTTCAGAGAGGTGCCACAGTGGCCAGATTTAGGTCAGATGGAGAGGAAGAGGAGTTTTGGCTGCAACTTTGGGGTTTGTTCGAACTAAATGAGCTGACTGTTGTGTTTGCCTTTGGTTCAGCACTTGACTGTGCTGTTACAGAGCAATAAATACAGCTCTTGCATAGTTCAGGAGATCTAAAAATGAGATCAACTTTAATATATTGCACAACTCAGTTAAAAGGCTTACTTACTATTGCTTACTGCTTACTATTGGGCTGAAATGGCTACAGTGCAGTGCAGCAAAGCAATTCCTTTTCATTTCTTTCTTTGAGTTTGAGCCTTTTGCTGTTTGTGTTTTTGTCGATACTCTCTAGCAAAACTCATCCAGAGCAGTATAATAAAAGCAATATGTGAACGTTGGGAATGTTCCTCCTGGAAGGGTGTAACTCTGATCTCCAGGGGCAGAGAAGTGTTTGTAGAGAAAGAGAAAAGCTCACATCTGGTTTGCTACTACACAAATAGAAAGGCTGTGTGCCACTAGAGGGTGTATCAGCTGCAAACTTGTTACTGGAAACATCGGGATTTTGTTCAGAAGCTAATCTTTTTTGTTGCTCTGAAATTAACTTGAGCAGCCTCAATTATCTGTTGCTTAGTTTTAAAAACAATGAAGTTCTCAGCATCCTTCAGCTCACCTGAACCTGTCCATGGTGGGTGGTTTTGTCAACATCAGGTAATTTATTTTGGTTCTTCCAATATCATTTGTGTGTTGTCTATTGCAGAGCCCTGGGCAAAGCAAGATTATTTGAATGTGTAAGATACAAGTATTTTCAGTAGTGGCATCAGAGCCATGGTGTCTTAGCTCCTTTTGCTCCTTTGCTAGTGGGAGAAACAGTCAACAGTTGAGGACAGAAGTTGGAGATTGCTGAACCCAAACCAAAACGAAGTAGATTGGGAATTTCAGCCAGGTTAGGGCACTGCCTATTCTCTTCTTGTCTCAGCCTAGAAAAGTTTTGGAGCAAAGCATCCTTTCCTGTCTGCACCTTCCTGCCAGACAGCTCTCATTCATCATTTGCTCTCTTTCTCCTGATAAGTGTAGCTGTAAACACAGGGAAACAAGGTATGAAAATTTGTCTCCTTAAGGTGTGTGGGGGGTTTCTGTCTCTCCAGTGAGAGACATTAAGGGCTTCATTTTCAAATAGATTCACTGTAAGCAATGCTGGCAATTTAACTTCCAGCCAGTCTGAAGGACCTGTAGCAGTTGTGCTGTTGACTGGTGTGAGTGTTTCAGCAGCCACCTGCACTTCAGGTGGGTTTAGATCGGTCCTTTTAGTGCACATAGAGCCTCAGGGATTGTATTTCTTGGAGGGTGGCATGTTTCTATTTATATGAGGAAAGATTACTAGAGCATAGGGGATTGAAAGCAAACGTGAAGGTTTACATTCAGGAAGAAAACTTATAAAGCCATTTGAGTTTATATCTGAGATGTAAAGTTCTTCCAGCCCAATGGGTCTAATCTACTTCCCTGCTATTTTAAGCTGCCACGTTAAATAATCGTGTTCATAAAACAATCAAAGCTCCACCTGGTTCTCTGTACTGTGCTCCATCCAAAACACCCAAAGACAGACTGCAAATTTAACAGGCAGAATAGGGAAATAATTCTGGTTTGAACCCACCAGCCTTTTTGTGATCCTGGCTCACAGAACAGATACACTAAAGGCAACATTTGCAAAAAATAGTGGGTGGCATTAATGTTGTAAATGCAATTCTTTTCCCCTTCAATTCACTGCATGAAAGATCGTGCTCTTCCCTGGGAACTAGAGATGCTATAAAAGCCTGGGGGCAGCTAGGACAGAAATTGCCTGATATTTTGACAGCTTTCCCCCTAAAATCTGTGAGATGAGGAGCACGTTTAGGTGGGAGGACAGCAAGGCTGCAAGTCCTTACTTAGGCTGTAAATCCTGGGGCACAGAGGGAGGTGTCTCTGGAGCTGCCTAAGCCTTAATCCATGGTAGGTGTATTTTGTGCCTTCTGTTCAGCCTAAAATGTGACAACACGAGTCCTGTAAACACCTGTTTCTTGTCTTGGGCCCCAGCACCGATCCCTTGCTGTCCTGGGCCAGAGCCCAGTAGCTGAACCTCACCAAGTTGGCTGAGTTGAACCCTCCTGTCCCTTGCACACACGGGAGAGTGTTGCAATGTCCAGGGGGTGCAGTGACTTGACTCAGGTAAGATTCGTCATTCTGGCTGGCTGTGAAAAAATTGATCTCTCAAAAAGGAGATTCTTAACAGATTAGGAACACAAAGAAAAGGGCAGGAAGTGTGAGACATCCTAGAGAGGGAGGAAAGAGCAAACCTGTAAGAACCTATGGGCAACTCTTCCATCAGTGTCATTTTTGTGAATTGGTATTTTCACATCTGGAAGACTTTTACTGCTTTAGTTACTCAGCCATAAGCAGCATTTCTAGGTCTGTCCCTGGAGATGTTTGGCTTCTTGGGTGCATAAATGCAATGTGTGCTGCAGTTCTGGTTGAGTGCTAAAAACACCACCTTATTCTGGTCTCTGGAACAGGTAGGACCCCCAGCTCCTCTTCTGAAAGCATCTGTTAGAGCCGAAATTCAGCAGTAGATGGCACCAGCAGGACAGTAAAATGAGAAAATGAGCTTTAAACCCTTTTATAATGCCTCAGAATTCCTCAAATGTTTCACAAGGCACACAAACAGCTCAATAAAAAGCCAAGCACCAGTTACTGAGAGAAGTGAATCATGCATAGAGGCACAGGGTGTCCTTTCCAGCAGAGCACAGCACTGGTGACACAAGAGAGCAGGGGATGGACTTACACAAAAAATCTTGCAGAGATGATTCTCCTTTGCTCCAGGCAGCAAGGAGAAGATGGGCACCCTCATCCTCTGGGTGGGGAGGGTCTGTTCATTTGTACATGTGCAGTTTTGTATACACACACTTCCAACTATAGCTACACATAGAAGAAGACATTTCTAAGGCAAACAGAGGAAACTGCTGAGAATTCACTGCCAACTGGACTCCCCACAACAGCCACCACCTGCAGGCTTTGGTGATGCTGTATGGGGAGAATTCCTGTTGCCATCTTTCTTGCAAATGCAGCTGAGACGAATTTCTGTCTCAAATGTTGACCAGGGCTTGTATTTCAAAATTCACATCTGTGGCCATAGGGAATATTTGATGCAGGTAAAGTCCATGAGACCTAGTTTTTTAAGTTTTATACACTACAGAACTATGGTTTCAGGATTTTTTCAAGAGTATGCTATAGAATAGACCAGTCAGTATAAAATATTGAAGAAGGTCATACATAGATAAGTCAAGCCAGGACACTTCACACTGTTTTTTAGTATGTGATTTTTCTTTCCTCTTGTTTTTGACATACACTGGAAAAAAGAGATCACTTGGATCTGTGTCCTGCAGTGTTGGAAGAGAAGGAAATGGGGATCAACTCTTGTTCCTGTTCTTTTCTAATTAAATATGATTGTCAGGGCATTCATAAATGGTGGTAAAGGAGGCACAGAGTGAGGGTGCTACAGTTTAAAAATCAGCCTTCAGCTTTGGCTCAGCATAGCTACACCTTTGGAAAGGGTTGCTGAGTGCAGGTTTCAAAGGCCACCAGCTGCTCATAGGAGCACAGCAAAATGCATTTATGATTTTTTCCTGTGAGTTATTTGTGGCTTTCATTTCAAGAGCATAACACATTGCAGATTTTAGAAGGGAATGCATATGGTATTAAAGGGGTTTTTAGCTGTAGCAGTAATGCCATCAAATAGCTTTTATTTAAAGAATGTTTTTCTTCAGTGTATCTGCCACCCCTTACATGTTCCTGTAACTTTTTACTGAAACACGTTTTTCTATGCAGCTCTTTAACCTTATGCTTCAAAACTTGCTCTGGTGTGGAGTGTAATTTCATTTGGCAGAGTTGTCTGATCATCATGTCTGAAGGTCGCTTGATAAATGATATATTCAACAGGGTGGACACTACATTTTGCATTGAAATAATCATTAAATCACTCAGTAAGCAGCTTTGCAGTGACAGTGTTCCAGAGATAGTAGGAGGGATATTAGTATGCACAAGAAAAAGACCTGTTTCTCCAAAGATTGTACAGAAGGGAAGACCTTGTTTTCTAGATCTCTGTAACAAAGGTGTTTTGAGAAAGAATTGCAAATGAGCCACTCTTCCATGGAGGCAATTTGCATATCATTAGCCTTCTGAGTTTGTTAATTGTTTTCACCTAGAGGAGGTGGAAGAGCTCACTCTTTATTTGGAAAATGACAATGCTTTCAGAGTGTGGCACATTTTATTAGTGATTTTTTTTACATTTTCTGTTAACTGCTACCAATTTTGATGGAGATGATGATGTCCTTTCAAAAGAAAATTGAGACCTTTTCAATAGCTCACTCACCATTTAATTTCCTTGTATGTGGCTTTTTCAAATAAGAGAAATATTTTTCTTTTGTGTCTCTCTTTTCTTCCCTCCCCTCAGTTCCCAGGGTAAAATGTAGAACCACACCCTGCAATAATGTTTTCATGATCACCTTTGTAAGGCTGTAACTTCAGAAGAATTCAGTAAGACTGAAATTTCAAAGGAAGTTTTTTTTAAATAGTTCTCTGTGCTTGAAAGCCTGATGCATTATTCACATTTTTGTCTTCCTCGTGTATGTTTGAGGAAACTTTTGTAGCACAGAACAAGGCAGAGAGGAAGAAAGAATCCAGAGTCAGGGTACGATGGAGATCACCCCACTTTATTCACATGGCTCTGGCTGTGATGAATCTGTGTTGTCTTTCAAGTATCTTTACAAATTCTGGTCCAGAGCCTCCTTTGTGTGTAGCCAGTTTGGGTTTCTCTGTGCAGTCTAAATACACCTGATGTGTCTCAGTACCTGATGCACTTTGATCAGACTGGCATTGGCTGTGAGGCTGTGCTTGAAACAGTGAACTGGGGAAGAGATGGGGGATTCAAAGGTGCTAAAAATGAAGATCTGTCGATGAGGAAATTCCAACAAATTCCTGCTGATGCGTGGACACTTCTGATTTACATTCCCATTCTTTTTAGTCTGGGATTTCTCCCAATGCCTTCTGACCTCAAGCTCATGTGTGATTTTGAAATAGAGACAGCACAACCTTTATTGGTTTTTTACTACGTCGTTTGCCAGTAAAGCAACAAACGTGGATTAATATTTACCTGACGTTGATTATAATGTTAACTACTGAAACATTTATTGGAATGAAGTTGGAATTCATGCCAGCAATTATTTCTGCAATTGTTCGTACCTTTTTGTTGTTACTTGGAAATAGTCATGTCTTGTCTGACACTTCTTCTACTTCTGTTGTCTTAAATAAAAAATAATACCAAATTCTGCCCTTTTGGACATATTGTGTTTATCAAATGAAGAAAATGACACCTACACTTTCCTTCAGTGTCAGATCTTTCTCTCATCAGCAGCTGTCACAGGCGAAAGATTCTTATTTATTTTATTTATTTATCTCACGTGCTCAGTGTCTCAAAAGGCAATATTTTATTGCTCTCCAAAGATCCATTGTAAAGCCTGTGATTTTTTTTCTAAAGCTGACAGCATTAGCATCTGTGAGCTTTTGCCACTGACACCATTTGTACAAGTCTGAACTTCCAAGTCTTTACTTCTTTTACTGACCAACTACTAAGCTATTTGTTTCCATGGTCACGTATGCATGACTTCACTGCAGTTCACAATTACATTTTCTGGAGATTAGCTCATTGGTATATTGCACTGGTCTGGACATTAGCTCCTTGGATGAGCTTAGTTTTCATAGCCTATTGGTCTGTTGGTGATGCTAAAAATTTGCCACAGTCATACGATTAAATATGGAAAACATCTGTTTTAAGTAATCTAACAAAAATCCGAACATCTGGAAAATATTGGTAAAGAAGCTAATTAAGTTTGTCAACTTACAAATTGTTCTAGCAGGAAGTATTTAGGAGTAGCAGATAATTGAGAGTTCATTCCTCTGGTCCCTTGTCCTTGCCTTTGTTTATTTTAATATAGCTGGAAGCTGGACACAAACTGAGAGTTGTCAGGTGCTGCGTCACAACAGGTTGCACTCACAGGGGGAGATACGAATGCTGGAAATATATTTTTGTGCCTGTGTCTCATGTTTTAACCATTTTGAAACACACCAATATATACTGGACCAAACACCCTCATGACACCTCTCATCTGATGACTTTAGTGCTGTTGCTCAGCTCTTTGATGGTTTACACTTGGCCAGGGCAGTGATGCCTTTTCAAGAGAAAGTTTTGTAGAGACTCCCCCTAACACTGAACTTGACAGAGGCACCTCTGGGATTACCAAGAATATCTGTGTTGGCTTCTAGAAGTTATCTAAAATTTGAGTTTTATCTTCAATCTATTGGCTTGTTCAAAAGATCTAAGACTGAGAAAAACACTTCTTTCACATAAAAATAACCTTATTTGTGTCAGAGAGAGATTTTTATAAGCCATAACAGGTTGAGACCTCAAGAATCATGAAAGATCCTGGTATGTTTCGCGCCAAGGGCAAACAACAGCTCTGATTTAGGTTTCTAAACATTAAGTCAAAGAAAACAAGCATATTTTAAAAAGTCACCGGATCTTTAATGCTCCTCAGGGAGAGCAGAGGCACATAAGACAGTCCTATAGAGTTGTGTTCCTATATGGACTACTGGAACATGCTTAGATACAATGGTGACCACCACAGCATTAAAAACTACATGCATATTCATTTTAAAAAGTCTGATATTATTTTCTCCCCATTTCCTGTCAGCCTTTTTAATTTTAGAAGGTAATGATTTGCTCTACTTAAGTCTGACCACATCTGGCCTACCTCAGGGCCTTAGTGAAAATTAGGCTTTTGTCACCATGAGTAACACTCCTTAGATGTTAAGAAATTAAACATTAAGGGCTTTGCAGTGTTACTCACACAAAAGAAAAGATATTAATGAATAGGCTTCTTTGAAAACACCCTTCTGAAGCTAAACCTTTAATGACAAGGGTTTCTTTGGAGTTTCTTTCTGAATTATCCACAGTCTATCTGTGAGCCTTCTGGCTCTGCAGAAACAGGCAAAATATGACAGTGAATAAAAGCAATTCCCACATGACTGATTATCCTTCCCACCAAAAAAGAAAGAAGAGACATGAATAAATAAAGGTACAAATTAGTGTAAATATCAAGTTAACAGTTCAAATACATAGTAGAATAGAAGAAATATGAGTATTTGTCTCCAGCAGCAAACACCCTTGTGGCTAGATTTGACAGTAGCTAATTGAGCAGTAATTGTTATTAATGTCTCGTGTCTTTGCTGTCCACAGCAATTCTGGCTGAGTAGAGCTTTGGAAGAAGTGATAATTATTGGATTCCTTGAATGGATTTGGACTGTTCTTTTTCCACAGGTTGAGAAATATAAGCATGCTTAAAATGGGTTAAATGGGTTAATTGGAGCTCATCTCCAAACTGGACAGTTGTGGGCATGTGATTTGTGACCATCAACATCAATAGTCTCTGTCTTTGGTTTCCCCACCAGTGCCTTGGTGTGGTGCTGGTTGTGCTCCTTTATTGAAACTCTTAACCCACTGAAAAGAAATAATAACAAAAAACATCGTGTAGTTTGAGAAGTGCAACCCTGGCCATAAAGACCAGTGGGCACTGGGAGAACTGGTGGGACTTGTGCTGCCAGCACTTGTGTTTCAGGGGAGCTTCTGGTGACACAGAATGACAGAATCATTGGGGTTGGAAGGGAGCTCTGGAGATTATCCAGTCCAACCCCCCTGCCAAGGCAGGGTCACCCAGAGCAGGTGACACAGGAACATATCCAGGTGAGTTTGGAATGTGTCCAGAGAGGGAGACCCTGGGTAGCTGTTCCAGTCCTCTGCCACCCTCAGTGTAAAGAAGATCTTCCTCATGTTGAGGTGGAACTTCTTGTGGTTTAGTTTATGGCCATCATTCCTTGTCCTGCTGCTGGGCACTACTGAAAGAGTGTGGCACTGTCCTCTTGGCACTCACCTCCAAGATATTTGTATGGATTGATGAAATCCCCTCTCAGTCTCCTCTAGACTAAACAGATACACCTAAATTCAGACTCTATGCTGTACTCTCAGGTGTCTTTTTTGTTCTCAAGAGCTTTAGGCCTACCAGAAGGACATCAGGGGAAGAATAGGGTACAGAGCTTTGCCAGGACAAATGTGCTGCTTGAAGAGAAGCTCAGGGCTGGGCCGGTTCCACGGGCTTTGGGGCTGCACCTCGTGCCTGTGAAGGAGTCTGTTATTTACTGAGTTTTCACCAACATGTTTCCCATGGTAAAGACATTTCTGTCTTCTCTCCCTTAGGCTTTTTTGGTAACTCTGTGACATTTTTCCTCCAGTGACAGTATTGTTGAAAACCACACTAGTAGCCTGTTTAACATGAAATCAGGAAACAAAATGGAATACCATTCTGCCTTCCAAATTCTTGTCAAAATTGGTCTAATATTAGCCAAGGGCTTCAAAGGTTTCCAGGAGGCAGACGCACATGCATGCACATGGAAGTTTATATATGTATAGTGTGACTTAGTTTCACTTCCACATGAAACAGTTTCAAAAGGGTAACTGTTTGAATAATTCCCAGATTCTGAGGGATTAGAGTTGGGATAGTGTGTGGTTTAGGTAATGACAGAGTTTAGGTAAAGTCAGAGCTGCTGAGAGGAGATTTTGACCTGCCACTCCTCAAAGGCTAGAGGTATTTAAGGGAGATTTAGTTTATTGTTAATCTTAGGTGTGTACAGGCATAATTTCCTTTTTTTTTTGTGCCAGCTGGGACTCTGCAATCCTCTGGTGCAAAATAACCCAGCCTTTCCTACCTTCAATCCTTTACAGGCTAAGTGGCTAATGAGGAATGCATTTCAAATTATATGTAAAAACAAGAACCTAAGGAGAAGGGCCAGAGTTGGATCTTAACTGGGCTTGCTTTTCTGTGCTGGCAGCATTTTAAGAATGCAATCCAGCTTGTTAAGTGTCATAATTGCACCTGTAAGTCAAGTCCAAGTGACCTACTCTACATCTGGAAATAACAGTGGAATTGAAAGTCTGGGTCCTCATTAAGTCTCCTCAATAACTTGGAGAGAAAATAAATGCAGCAATATATCTACTCCTGTGTTTCAAACCCCACATTTCTAAACAAATGGGAGCCATACATTTGGTTAACCCAATTGCAGGTTGGAGGCCAATTAAATTTAAGTTATATTTCTGAAAGCTTCTTCTGTATTAGTATGAGATTCAAGACTTTATAGGTTTTCCACATATATGAGCATGGCTTCTATGACTCACATATGATATAATATATACATTTTTTCTGTTTAGGTTATTACTTGAAATGACTTTCCAATTCTTTTGTTTTACTTCTTTTGTTCCATGTGTATGTTATCCACTTGACAGAAATAGGAGAAATTGTTTTGGCTTTCTCTTACCCTGCGACTCCTAATTATCCAATACTTGTACTTTTCCATCTGTTTCGGGGTTGGTTGGGGTTTTTTTCCTCTCTGTATTTTGGATGGGGAAGAACATTATAAAAACCTG
Organism: Calyptomena viridis; assembly: GCA_013390005.1. Taxonomy (NCBI): domain Eukaryota; kingdom Metazoa; phylum Chordata; class Aves; order Passeriformes; family Eurylaimidae; genus Calyptomena; species Calyptomena viridis. The sequence goes on along the minus strand of WEIV01029148.1, from coordinate 69,108 downwards.
TTCTTTGCCCGGAGCAAAATGGCTCAGATACACTTCTGGCTGCAGATCTGACAAGGAGATGTTTTGAACCATCAGCAACTTTCATAAAGTCAGTATTTCCCTCCACAGTAGGGAAATACTTTGCACAAGGACTCAGGTACCCGGCAATCCTACAGCCTATTCTCAGGAGTGACAGCATTTCCAGAAGTTGTTGTTTGAAGAGACAACTAGATTTACTGTGAGACTATGGGCCAAGGCACTCAGCCTGTGAAGTAGATTGGAAATTCCAGCATCCAGACCCACCTTTTTGTCCACCCTTGGCACTTTCTCATATCAGTTGGTGCCAACAGAGCGACCCTATGTCATGGTGGGGAGCAGCTGGGAGTACCCTCAAAAATCTGAAAAGTGTGTGACCCCAGCAGTCTCAGAATTAACACGTCTAAAGTGAGGTCTGGGGAGATCCCACACACTTCACTGTTATAACTTCCAGGAGACAAGTTCTCAATGTTTTCTGTGTCACTTAAATGCCCCCTCAACTTAAACTAGTAAAAACAGTCTCCCAGTTTCCAGGTGTTTGTACTCCTTGGACAACTGCTTGCAACTGTACTCCATTTGCTCCTTCCCAGCTGTGAGGAGCTGGGACTTGAACCCTCTAAGTCTGGTATTTGCTGAAATCACTGCAAAACATTTCCTTCATCCAAGCTGGCTTCAGCTTAGGACCCACTTCCCATCAGAAGAGCTTCACTGGTCCCATTGGTGCTCTGGGCTGTTCAAAGACAATTGTGGGATCCTGAAATGCCAATTTGAAGCCTGTGTGTATAGAATTTCTTTCTGAAGAAGTGTTTTCCTTTCAAGACATCACAGATTTTTGCAATAAAACCTAAAAACAGGTATTTCCTCTGCCAAGCAGCTCCCTGGGAAGCTGGATGCTCTGAGAACTGAGCACTCCTGATTCGAGCAGGAGCAAGAAGGGTAATGGGGCCCATTGAAGGCTCTTTACAAAAGGTTATTTGGTTTCTCACAACATTCCAGCTTAGAAAGTTCATAGTGTTTGGAGTCCAGGTAATTCTCCTCACTACCAGTATATACCCCTTCCTCCTGCAGCCACACACCTCCAGCCAGGGTAGTATTTAGACTATAGGTTTATTTTTAACTTGCTAAGTTTTAATGCAGATGGCATGTGCCAACCAGTCAGTCTGGAGTTTAACGGGGCAGGTTTTTTCCTCTTGAGAATAATTGGGTGTCAAATAGCAGCAATGTGGATTTATACTCCACCAGGACTCATCAGAAACAGGACAAATATTTCTCTCTGCTCAGCCCCTTCTGAAATCCCTATAAAATTAAAATGCAGACAGGAGCTAGAAAGAAATGTTTATATACCTTTCCAGTCCCACTGGACTTCAATCTACCATAAACACTTACTACAGCTATGAAAAAATAAATCATATATTATCAGTTGATCGTCCCATAGAGGCTGAATCTGCCTGTTTGATTTGAATTTCAATGCTATTGTTTTTGCTTGTGTTGAACTACAAAGAGAAGAAAAGCTTTTTGTTATTCCTCTTCATCAACTGATCTAATGCAAGAGGAAAATTACTGGTAATTATTTTTATAGCAATTATGCTGGCCCAAACACCATAAGTGCAAGCACATTCCTTGTTATTTATTACAGAAAGATCTCAAACCACAGGCTGTTTAGAATGCACAGCATTTCAATTCATGAACTTTGATGAAACTTATTTTAATACAGCTTTGTTTTCCTTATTAAGTGACAAGAAAGATTAATTACATCAGATCTGTTAGTGCTTTAATGTAGTCAAGTTGCTGAGTGTATTTCAGTAGTTAACTTTCTTCCCTTGGATATGAACAGCACAGCTGCTCTATAGGTGTTTTCTCAACTAATTACAAATATATAAAGCCTGAACTTTTATCAGATGTTATGCCTGAACCTGAAAAAGAAAGTTTTTTTCTCTTTGTTGAATTTATCTCAATCTGCAGGGAGCCAGTTGTCTTTTTATAAATCTGCATCTGATGTATGTTGCTGTATACAAAATTTAATAAAGTTTCATGATGAGGGAAGAGATATCTCTAATTTTCTAAGGATGACACTGTGAACTTGTTCTGTTGTTTGGATCATAACAGTTTCAGAACTGTATTTCCTGTCCATGCTGTGGTATGAGCCTGTATTACCTGCCTTTATGAAAATGTAGCTCCTGTTCAACTGGGAGAACTTTGCCAACTTCTTCCCCACCAGAAATGGTTGGAGTGGTTGAAAAAATTTCAGCTCTTATATAGAAATCTATTGTTCAACAAAGTATTTTTCCCTGAAATATTTCTGTTTTGGGATTTGTTTCTGCTTGTTTTTCTTCATAGTTTCCCTAAACAGACTTTCCTCAGTAAAGGGAAATGGTAATGAAACATCAGAATTCTTTAGGTCGTCTGCGCAGGGCCAGGAGCTGGACTTCAATGGTCCCTGTGGGTACCTTCCAACTCAGGATACTGTGATTCCGTGATCTTTCAGTCCCTAATCCTAGCAGAGACTTTTTTTCCTGAAGAAAATCAGCCATACTGAATGCAGTCAGGTTTTAAATGTGTCAGCGCAGGGTGGAGAGGAAGATTCATCCAGGTTTACGAGGCAACTTTTGAAGATGAGTTCAATATTCATTAATATGTTAAATTTTGAAAGCTACAGCTCTAAGTATGTGTTAAGTTTCTGCATTAAATGTTTGGATATTGATATTTAGAGAATAATCATTTATCTCCTGTTTATGGCATTTATATGCTTCTCTGTTGGATAATCCCACAATTTCTACAGTATCTGAAACGGAATGGGCTCTTTCCAGAATGTCTTTTTGAATACTAAATTTTCACATAGAGTTAGGAATGTAGTCCTGTCTTCCAAATCAACTTAAAATTTAGGAGAAATTACAAGAAATGCCTTACAACTCCTGAATGTCTGGAGCAACATTTCTGATAGCCTATTTTTGGAATAATCCAGTTTCTAACTGGTAACATTTAGGATGTGCAATTCTACCCCACTCCAAGCTCATAACCCACAGATGGATTGATTTCTGGATGTTCTACTTGATGATGGGTTTAAAAAACCAAGTCAGACAAAAATTCTCGATATTCACTCTCTGATTATTGATCTACTCTAAACCAGTTTTTAGTTTTGACTTGTACATTTCAGACCAGCAAACAGATGCCAGTAGTAGTCCTACCTGGTATTTTACAGTCTTCCCAAGCATAGATCCCCCTGACACATTTGTCACTATTACAGAGTTCTTCTCCTAAATAGGTGCCAGTAACTTTTCCAGATTTGTTTGTAGCTTTTTTGATGTGCCCCAAGAGAGAATGAGGCAATCACATTTAACCCCATGTTTGAAACAAAGGCTTTGAACAATGGTGAAAGGCTCATTTGACTGACTTCATCATCAAGCCTATACAAATTAAATTTCTGCGTTACTCACAGTTCTACTGGCAATTATGTTGATTAATCATATGTTACTAAGAAAATGGAAACTCATTTATAACAGGCATTATTAACCTATTGTGTCATTTTTTATTTTTTAAAGCCCTGTTCCAGGGACAATTCCACTCCCAATGAGATGGTTAATCCTATTTCTCGTCCACCTTATTTATAATTAATTTTTAAAAAGTTGTTTACGTGAAAATGCAATTAAATCAACACAGTTCTATAAAGGAAAGGAATATGTAAACTTATTTAGAAGTATAATATTTCAATACTGATACTCAAAATAGAGATGTTTCCCAAAGTAATGTAAATATGTGAATGTAATTTGAACTTTGATTTGTTATACTGCAGCCAGTAACATGTACACTTAATTTTGAAAAGTATATTGATCCTTGAACCATCTTCTAAATAAAAAATAGAGCTAATAATGAAAAGAATTATATGGGATACTATTTATTTAGCTAGTAAGTAAGTTTATTTATCCCTGGAATGGCACTATGGTACTCTGAATCTTGGGAAACAGGGAAGTAATTTACACTGACCCCTGGAAGATACTTATGGCATTACTTTAGCTGCAGATTTTGTGGGGTCAAGGTGTTTGGGTTTTTATAGTCACTAAAACTGGGGTTTATAGTCATTAAAACCAGAAGTGATGTCTGCAAGATTGTTTCACTGGTAGGTTTCAGTAATAGTGTCCTGATTTAAATTGACCGTAACTGGCTCTGCATCAGCCTAAAAATGCCCCAAACTGTGCATTCATAGAGAAACCATCTCATGGCTTAAGCTGATACATGTCAGTACATGTGTAAAGAGGGTCTTGCTGAATGTTGAGTTCTGTCTTTGATGTTTGCTTATGGTTCCCACTCATTCTCTTTTCACTGTCCCTCTTGCCCTTCCTCCTCCCCAGTTCAAAGTGTTCTCCTCTGCCAGTGCAGAGCCTGTGCCCTGTCCCAGGGATGGATCAACACCAACTCACCAGTGTGAATCCAACTCTTTCAGGACAGTCTGGCTCCCCCAGAACTCACCTGGCATTTTGGTGGGAGCAAGGAGGAAACCCTTGGAGAAGGAATTACTGACTGGTGTTTTTTTATCCATCTTTCAGTTTGTCCTGGAATGCCAGAATTGATGGACCCTTGTGTTTACCAGAAGTTGAATCTGTTCACCACTTCAGCAGGCAAAAATACCTATTAAACACAGTGGCTCAATGAGTTGTTTTGTTTCAAACTGATCTGTCTAAGGCACTCCCAGACAGTGTCTCCACATTACATTTAATTAGTCTATACCTACATGATTTTAATAAACTATTTACAAATGGATTGCTCTGTCACATGGCATTATCAGTTCTCTAAACTTACTTTGTGGAGAAGGTCAAATGTGAATAACTCATTCTAAGACTGAAATAAAACATGCCAAGAGTAATGCTTTGCTAGGTGATTAACATTTTCCTATTCAACCTTGCTGAGAGATTGCTGTTACATCCCTTTATTAATGTGCAAGTTCTCTTTTGCAACCATGTGATGCAGCCTTTTGTAATTTAGATAATAAAGAGAGTTGTTGTTGTTGTTTAATAAAAAGAATGGTAATTTATTGACATTTGGATCACACAATGCCATGAGTGTAATGAAACCGAACAAACTAATTTCATTCCTGCCCGTGCACTCCATGCTAATTAAAAGCAACAATCAATATGGGTGTAGCATTTTCAACAATGGCATTAAAAGACTGAGTTGTGGCCAAAAGACTGATGACAGTTTTCAAGGATGAGGCAGATGGGCAGGAGGTTGAAAAAAACCCAAGAATTACACAGAAGGCAGGAGCTGGAACTTTTGCTAGTGACATTTTTAAACTTTTATTTGAGCATTTATTCAGATGACCCCTTTGATAAAATTTGTTTCTGTATGTGTGGATGATTATTATGACTCTGATTTAAGAAGAAAAGGCACTAAGCCCTGCTCATGGGTCACACAAAAAGAAATTTTCCTGAATGCATCTACTCTGTGCAAACACTCATGTTAGTGTTGTTTCGTCTGAAGTTAGTGGCAAATTTCCCATTACTGCTGCTGAGATTGGATTTTATTGCTGCAGAGGTCCCACTATAAACTTGTAGAAGGCTTCTTGCAAAGTTCAGGATGCTGTGAGGATCAGCTCCCTGACCATCATCCCAGAATCCTGCTCAGGAATTTGAGTAGTCACCTCACTTTTCTCCTGCTTTCTGTTAAAATAAAAACCACTCCGTTTATCTTCAGTTCCCCAGATCACAGTAAAAATTATGAACACAATAAAGATCTTCAAAAATAGCAAAAAGTGTGAACACTTTGGACATTTTTTATGTGAGTTTTATTGAAAGTACTATTTAGCAGTTTTATATATACATATATTTATGTATATGTCCTTTGCAGCCCTCAGAGGCAGACAGATCACTTATGGAAATACAGCAGCTGCAGTGTAACAAAAACAAGCAACTGTATTTCAGGTGTTGCCAAAATCTCCCTCATAAAACAATTTCTCAACTCTCATCCATTTAGTTACCCTTTGGGAGCTGAGTGGACTTTGCAGTTTATTCACTGAAATTTGGCTTGCAAGCTCATTGAGGCTTTTTCAGATGAGAATGAAATAAATTCTAAGAGGGGGCTTCTCAAAAAGTGTGTTTCTATAGCCATCAGCCTCTGAAGAGAAAAATCAGGGTGATTTCAGCTTCAGTTACTCACCTGATTTGAACTTTAAATAAAGTTGGGATATCCCCTTTGGTGATGTTTAATTCTATGGAGACCATAATGTGCAGGTTCTTGTTTTGTGTCTCTGGAGGTCCTGGGGGTATAGATGTGTGTGTGCACAAATCTGAGGCACAGAACTACAAAAAGCAGGACAGAAAGCACAGATATGTGTGTGGCTCTTGGGGAAGACACCCTTGTGGCTTTTATGAAGTTACATCAGGGAAGACAGATCCTGCCTGACCAGTTTTTGAAAGTAGATGAAATTACCATATATCCTCCTTTAAATCAAGGCTCAAAATAACACCATGCTGAGGAAAGCCTTCAGGGAAGCCTGTGGAGACAAAGAGGAGAAGAAGGGGAAAATAGAGAGCAGATGGTTGTCTCAGGGAAATGATCAAAAGGCTGATGGCAGCCTGTTTCCAAATTGAGGGGTTGTGCAGCTGGACCCAAACATCTGGTCAGTTTACAGTAGAAGAGAAATTGGTCCCTTTTTAGCAAAGACAGTGAATCCACAAATGTATTCCTCAGGGACTGTGTAGTTCATTAGCTTGTTTGCAAAACTGGGTTGCACAATTTACAATTTTAAATAAAAGGCTGTTGGGACAATTCTGCTTCTGAGTATAAATCACAAGATGGAGTAAACATGGACATGTCTATTGAGGTCAACACAATTAGACTGAATTAGGGATGAGGTTGAGAACTCAATTTTTTTAGCCTTTTTCTGAAGTTTTACCCTTCATGCTGAAGTCTCTAAGACAAAATGGTTCTTGAGTTTTCTGCATGCAGAGATGTGCCTTCCTCTTCCAGGTGGAAACTTTTACACCCTCTTACAATGTAGGAAAAAAAAAAAAAAGAGTGTTGAATATGACTCTGAGTCAGTGGGATCCTTGGTGCATTACTAGGAACTGTAATCACAGGACTGAGCCCAGACAGAAAGAGTGGCACTAACTCCCACATTATTTGCAATCAGAGGAGTAATTCCTCCTGTTTCATTTTCAGATTGCCCTAACTAATGGAATACATGCTATTCCACTTATGGACAGAAAGAAGGAAATAGGTAGATTGTTTCTAAATAAGCTGACCTCTAATGCACACATTTCACTTGCAGCAAAATACCTGCTTGGAACATAAACTTTATGGCTCAGTGGCATCAAAACAAATTGTTGTTTCCTCTTGTTATGTATCAATTAAAGGAAAGGTTACAGATGAAGGGATTTTAATAGTCTAGACAAGGGTGCAATGAATTTGTTCAGAGAAGTTGTGTTTTCAAATACTTGGTTTAAATGAAGCATGGAAAAGAGAAATCTAGAACTGTGTAATCGGAATTATATTTCTCAAATATTCATTGGCACTCCAAAAGAAATCACTACCAAAGGTGGGACCTCTATAGAATTTCTTTCTCATGAGAGTTCTCACAAATCTGGATGTATATTCATAGTAGAATCCAACCTTCACAAATACAATTTTCTTGTTTAATATCAGTTATTTTATACTTGAAAAAGCTAATGACACAAAAGAGCTTTTTAAATGAAATTTATTTCTCTAATGGTTACTATATGAATTATAAATTCTATGTATGTGCTGAGAAAAGGAAATGAGGCTGAGTAGTATAAATTTGAAGTCTTATCTCCAGTCCTGCTCTCATTACAGTCATTTTGTAGCTGCATTTAAAATGTATTGTTCTGCATCTGAGAATATTTCAAAGATTGTTTTTGTTGCCATTGAACTGCTCAGAGAGTAATTTCTTTACTTTATGTTAAGGGACTGTATGCATATTAATCAGGGGCTGACTCTGTGAACCAAGGACACATTTATGTGCTGTGCAAAGTGTTATTTTACCTTTTTATGTAGAGATAAGGAATTGGTTTGGAATATGAGTCTATCAGGGACTTATTTTTTTCCTTACAGTTTCTAGCTCTGGAGGATTCTAATGATCATAAAATATCTCAACAATTTCACACTACTTAATACAAGAGCAATTTCTTCCTGACCATTTAGATGCTGATTTAGGCTTTACAGTTGGCTTCATCCTCTGTACAGCAGCACTCAGTGGCCATTTCCAACCACTGAGGTCTTTCTGCCTCTCCATCTTCCCAAACACTGTTCCCTGTTTTAATAGGATGTCATCTCGGGGTCACCTGAGTGAACTCTGCAGTCTTTGTGGGATAAAGAAGATAAAGAAAATAAAGAAATACAGAACAGTCTTGGGGAGAGAAGAAGAAAAAGGAAGAGGGAAAACAAGTGTACTTACTTTTAATGCAAGAATCTTGTGAATCTGTGAATTATTCATACCACAGATAACTACTGCTAATGATTAGTGTTATTTCACAAGAGGCCTTGAGTTCACTCTTTTCTGCCACTGCCTTGATTATGCTGCTGTTATATCTTGAGGCAAATTGGCAAATCAGTCTTTGCTCTTCAGATAAACCTACCTCATCCTGAAGATTTCAAACAAACACAAATTCCATCTGTTTGGTGAGTACTTCAGGGGGTCTTATCTCACTCTAACAAATCACCCCCTTCCTGCCATCAGTTCTGTATGAAATGATCATTAAGCTCTGATAAAAATGAAGCTGCTCCAGTCCATCAGCCTTTTGTCAGCCTCTTTGCATGTAACCATGAATGGTGAGACAAGGGGCACAATTCAGAAGTAGGTTGTTATTTGCCGGATTTCACTGATGTAAAGATTGCTTCAAAAGGGCAAGTTGTGTGAAAGTGTAGGGATGTCATCCAAAGGCAAAAGAATGTTATAGTTACATAATAAAAAAAAAAAATTAAAATCCAAAAATGTTACACTAAAAATATGTTGTTTCAATCGTCAAAATTATTCTAAGGAGAAAGTCCTACTTCCCTCATACATGGCTTAAAACTACCCCAGTCTGCAAGATTAGTATCATTTAATCTTTATTATTATGTTCATACTTCATTGTACACAAAACATTTAAAACACTGTAAATTCCTTCACAAAAAATGCATGTCATCCTGCTTGTAGATGGAATGATAGAAGAGTATCTCAAGCAGAAAATAGCTAAACGTGATCCTGATACTTTGTTTATTTTTAGTTTTGACTTGGTTTAAGAACTGAGCTAAATCTCAGTCTCTTCACCTAAGAACAGAGTTGGCTCCTTGTGCTTTTGTTACATCATCTGTTTCTAGTCTCTGATTAAAATAATACAGTTTGATTATTGTCAGTGACATACAAATGCTGTAGCCAGTAGAAATGCCCAGTAAGGAATATCTGTGTTTTCATGTATTGAATTTATCTTTACTGGTCTTACCTTTAACAGAAGTCACAGTATTTAAAGCTCCATAGGGAGAAAATCGGGGTCTAATGAATTAAACAGTTGAGAAAAAAATGATGGTGTTTCAAAATAGCAAAGCAGTTTTCTCAGTGAGTCAGTACAAAGTACAAAGTCAAAGTACAAAGCAGTGCCATACAAAGCCATACAAAGGGCTGCATCCTGCCTGTACTGATGGTGGTTATATCTCAGGCAGTTCTTAAGACTCCTTAACTTTTGTCCTCTCATGGTTTTGGCAGCCATATATGAAATCATCAGTAGCCTTACCTATTTCCTTGCTGGTTGCATTGCATAAATACTCTTGCTTTCACTTGTCAGAAATATAATTCTAAATGAACCTGAGATCTGAGAGAGCTCAGGGATGTGTCATCAGAAGGTGTTTTTCTGGTTTGCCTGCCCAGAACTGTCATTTTTTCTGTGTTTATTGACTAAAGGTCAGTCGATAGATCTCTCTTTACATGTTTTAATTGAAATACTTTGGTACCACCATGTAAAAATGTATCTCAACAGTGTCTAAAGAAGAGAAAAGATGTTTTTCAAATGGTGTTTCTAATAAAGGCAGTGGCACATGTGTGAATATTCATGGATAGACAAGTTTGTTTACAAGGAAACTCTTTCCAGTGCATTTGTGTGTCAGAGACATGACTGGCACAGGGAAGGGGGACAGATGCAGTAGATAATTTGAGGTTATACACAGAGAAACAGCTGGAAATGCTAACAGACCACACTGCAATATTTAAAAACAGTGAACAAGAACTACGTATTTAAAGAGGAGCTGTTGTGTTTGAAAATTTACCTGTTTGATCTAATAAAAAATCTCTCTGCCGGCAAATCATGCCTCTTTTTATCTTTGTTTTCATGTCTTCATCAACAGAACTACAACTTGCATTTGAATGGGAACATAATAATGTGTGAGCTTAATCCATGTCTTAAAAATCAATTCTATTCTTAAAGAATGTTCTTCAGCTTTTTATTAAAACTTGTGCCCCCACCATAATCTTTAATAGCCTGTTGGGACCTCTGTAATCTGCATGTAGTTGACAACAGAGAACTTTGTTTCACACTCAGAAACTGCTTTCATTTCCCACATATTTATTCAGTACTTCGGGGATTTGGGAAATTTCAGCAAAATTTTTCTTTACGTACTGTTGGGAATTTTATGGGAACATCTGAGTAGATCATGTGATCTCAGACACTGCTGCATAACAATATTAAATGAAGTCCTTCTTATGCTATTGTGTGAAATGCCCTCTTTTAGTTTTTAATTTATACAGACCTTTACCAAGTGATTTATTCTTCATAGAAATCAATAAACAAGAGTGGACCAGAACTGATTTGCTGAGCACACCTGGTTTTACAGAGGATTAAAGTTGAAATTTTAGATCTGGTTGATTCATTTTCACTGCTGAACAGATTATACTTCATTAAAGATCATTAAGTCTATTGCATTTACTCACTGCCACTTGTGTAATGCCAGTAACTGGGCATGTCAAAGTTGTCTGGGAACTGCAGGTGAGAGCTGGGAAGGGAAAACATGCAGGTTCTTCCCATGCAACTCAGAGGCAGAGCCACATGGAGAATCCCAGCTGAGTTTGTGTGCTGGGAGTGTACAAGGGTTTGGGAGGGGACATAGCTGGGACAGCTGACCACAACTGACCCCAGGGATGTCCCAGACAATGTGGCATCAGCCTCAGTGTATAAAGCTGGGAAAGAAGAAGGAAGTGAGGGGACATTTGGAGTGAAGGTGTTTATCTTCCCAAGTAACCATTACAGATGATGGAGCCTTGCCTTTCCTGAAGATTACAGAACATCTGCCAGCCCATGGGAAGTGGGAAACAGATTCCTTGTTTTGCTTTGCATTACCTGTTAAAGTTTTTCTCCATCCAGGGGTTTTCTCACTTTCATAATTCCAATTCTCTCCCCCATCTCACCAGGGACAGTGAGAGAGAGCACCTGAGTGGGGCTGAGTTGCCATCTGGAGTTAAACTACAAGAGTTTGGTTGTACTTTGCGTGGCTGTGACTGTCAGTCCAAGGATATAGTACATTAATATACTTTTCTGCAAAGGGCCATGAAAAATTCAAATGGGATTCATCTTGTAGAAGTACGAGTAAAACAGAATTTCTGCTATAAATACCCTTTCCCCTGGTTTTCCTTCCTTCACTACCATGCAACTTATACAACATTGCTTTCAGAAATAACCTGGTGAGAGCTGGGAATTTACATCAAACTAGAACAGAAAACAAATATATTGTCCCTGTATGCTGCATTCCCAAATGTATCAGATTTCAGTTTCAGTTCAGTTTTTCTGTTATTTCTCCCTGTAGGAGGTGACTTACGTCCCTCGGGAATGGTCTCCCCAGGAGGACGCTGCTGCCCGGGGCTCTGCTGCCATCTAGCCAATTTCCATCTCAACTGCCAGCTCCATTCCTTCCCCGGGAACCGTGTGCATTCCCTGGGGGCCGGCGTAGCACCTGTGAGTTTGAGAAAACACGAGTGGTCCTTTATCACTGCCCCAAAAGAGGATGGCAGTGGTTTTCCAGCTTCAGTTCGCAGGTAGAGTGTGTTGTACTTACTTTTTCAATTTCTGTCTTTCAAAATCTGACACCTTTGAGTCGGTAAAGCTCAGTCTAGCAATTTGGGTTCTTTTCACCTGAACGTTGACAGGCAGTTTATCAGCCCTTAAAGGAAAATCATTCAAACTGTTGGCTGAGAAGACTTTCAAAAAGCACTGCAACACTCTGAAATCACAAACACACAAACTCCAAACAACAGCGAAAGTATTTCAAGGAGAGTGCAGGTGCAAGGCTCCTTTATATAGCTGCTGCTCCCTTCTCACAGAGCAGATCTTAAAGTCCCCGAAGTATTCTATCAGAAGGACAGCAATGAAGTGTAATGTGCTCAGAAAAACACATTCAATAAAAGCAAACCAGAAAACAACCAAGGAAAGAATATGTACACAAATATGTAATAAAAAGCAATCATACATCTGTGTATGCTGTTAAATGAAGTATTAATCTTAAAAGTTTATTTGAAAGTACTCTCAGCTCTCCAGGAGTGTGTTCATTTACCATTTTACATCTTTACCAGAACAGCCAGTGGGAAAAAAAGTGGAAGAAGATGTTCTGTGTGGAAAAGTACCTTAGTTTAGCTGTGGTAATCTATGCAAAACAGCCAGGAATAAAGAAAGCATCAAATCCACCATCAGCTCTGCTTTTATATCCTTCCTCCTCCTCTTCATGTAGGTTCAGTTGGAGGGGTTTGCCTTGAGCCCTGGGTTTGGAACCTGTGAGATTGATTACAGGCACAGCTCTGCTGAGAAGAGCCCAGTGAGGGCAAAAGCTTCCCCTCTGCAGTCTGGGTGATGCTGGACCCTGACGCCAACAAGAGGAGGAGAACACTTGCCCTGATTCTGAGAGCACCAAGGGTCTTCTCTGCTGATCCCCAGAGCTGTATTTAGGGATTCTCATTTAGGAAAGCAACCTGGGAGTTTAATTTGGATTTGACAAGCAATGCTTCCATACAGTATTTCTCTTCATTCTCTCTTTTTGTATTGCCTTTGTCCTTCCTGTATTTTCTCTTCGGCATATTCTTGCCAAATATCTCAAAATCCCACAGTATGGCAAACCAAACCAAAATTTCAGGCACAGCGATTCTCCGTATTTTGTTCTCCCCCATAAAAGTGTCTCTCCCCTCTTGTCACGAGGAGAACATTCCTCTACTGCTGAGATGGATTTGGGGAAAGAAAGCACCCTGATTTCCACTAGAGGGTGACGTTGTAAAGCTCAAATAGGATGAGAGGATTCCCAGGGCGGGGAGAAACCCACGGACATAATGAGGAAGGGGCTGGAGGTGCTCTTGCTTTGAGGGTTTGCAGGTTCCTCATCTTCCTTTCAGCAGCCACAGAGGGGAGCAGCAGGGAGCTGGCAGCTTTTGGAGCACCAAGAAATACAGATTTTTCTTATCTTCCAACTTGGTGAATCAGAAGCTAAATGGGAAAACTAATTCTGTGTATTATTTCTTTTAAAATCTAGTGTATTAAGGGGAAAAAAATTATCCAAACAGAATTTGTCAACTGTTGTCTGATCTTAAAAATAATTTGCATTTTAGACAGTTTATCATCTGCTTTAATTTGAGAGGTTTAGAACTTTTTATTCTTGAGAATAATTTGTACAACATCAACTCTTGAACACTGGGAGAAAGAATAGGAATAATTATTTTATTATTATTTAAAGTTAAAACAACAAAAAACCCACCCCATTTTTGTGAGGATCATTATAAGGAATCTGGATGAAGGAAAGTTTCCACTGAGATTTCTGATTCATACAAATGGAAACAAGATTTAGAAAGTTTAAGCTTGAACTGACATTGAATTTGTGAACATAGGCCTTGCAAGAAGAAATTTTATGAAACTTTCATGAAGGTCTAGCACTTTGTTGCATGCTTAGGATTAAAACACAAAACATTATCATTTTACATAAATTCTTCATTTTGTTAAAATATATTTAATTCTTCTACACATTACCATGAAATCTGATAGCACAAACCCTTTTTCCACTCAATTTTCTGCTACTGAGAGAGCACTGCTTTATGCTTTCCTGAATCTCCACTGTGTACAGTATCTATTATTCTACTTACTCTTTAAAAGGGACATAAAAAAAAATTATTTGTAGCAAATATACATCCAACAGGCTACACTATATAAATACCAAATATCACATCCTACAGCTGCATCTACTGCAGGCCACTTATAATATTTCGGAAGCAGCTTTCAAATTAACTGAAGCTCCCTCTGACAATCTCTACTGTCGGAACATTGAAAATCTGTCAAATCATTGAAAAATACGGGTTAGAGCTCACTCCATCTTTCCTTTTATTGCCTGTAAAAGCTGCTCACACAGATCTCTGCAGGATGTGATGCATGAGCTCAGCTTGGTGCAGGATCTGATTTTTCCTTGCTGGTCCTGCATGATCCTGGCTTCACTGCACAGATTTCCCTGTGAATGATTTGCACTGGGGCTGCTGCATGTCTGCAAGCAGTGGGAAGCAGGATGCCATTTGCCACCACTTCAGCCTTAAACACCACATGAATTTTTTTTGTAAGAACAGCTCTTTAAGAGCCAAACTGCAGCCAGCTGGGAACAGCCTTGGAGCAGAGACGGGAAGCCAAGTTTGTCTTGTGCATTACGTTTGCAGCAGTGAGTAAGTTTGTTGAAATATTACACAATACATGTCTAGAAATGATTGCTTATCTCACATTCATTACAAGTATTTGCAAATATGAATATTTTCAAGTTACCTGGGACGGTCTTTCATTAGTCAAGTGGAAGATTTAGTAGATTCTCAGTCTTTTGAGTGCACACTGCAATTAAATGATCACAGATCTTCTTGAAGGTGGTTTATTTCTTTTCCTTGTGCTTATCTGCAGCTATCAGTTGTAGTGGTTTGTTATCAACAGAGAAAAATTCTAAAAGTTAGATAATGAGACACTGTGATAAGTGTCTTTTGTCTTTCTTACCATCAATATTTTTCTCTTAAAATTTTTAGATGCACAAATCATAGACTCTCATATTTTTCTCCTGGAATACCTATCTAACAACTGCACAGGATATTTGGGTCACACTCCTTCTGCGAGGAGACCTTTTCTTCCTTAATGTCCCTGCAATGAAATCAGGCAGAACAGAACAAATATTCTAAGAAGCAAAGTGGTATCTCATTCTCACCTTGCAAATTCTCTGTTCTTTCTCTCGGGTGTAGAAGTCAGTGTGAAGGTGGAGGGAGGAGTAATTACAAGATTTGTTACAGGTTCTTATTTCCCTCACAGCAACTCTAAGCACAGAATGGAGATAACTGGAGAGACAGATCTGAGCTGAAGCAGTGCTTCTAATGCAATGGTCCTACATACACTCCATGTTTCTAACAATGGGATTATTAGGTTGAAGGTGAAGTATATCCAACTCTTCTAAAAGTGTGTTTGTGTGGGGAAATATCACAGAATAATAGAATGGCCTGGGTTGCAAAGGACCACTGGACCAGGTTGCTTAGAGCTCCATCCAGCCTGGCCTTGAACACTTCCAGGGATGGGGCAGCCACAGCTTCTCTGGGCAACCTGTGCCAGGGCCTTGCCACCCTCAAGCCATTCCCCCTCGTCCTGTCACTACATGCTCTTGTAAATAGTCTCCTACCACTGTCACTAGGCATGGCCATTGCTTAGTCCCCTACTTATCCTCTTATGTCTTGGAGCAACTAAATATAAATAAGAAGCCCTTGATCCTGCCAGTCTCTCCATCCATCTTCCATGTGCAACAAATGAGCTGCCGACAAACTTGGCTTCCTGTCTCTGCTCCAAGGCTGTTCCCAGCTGGCTGCAGTTTGGCTCTTAAAGAGCTGTTCTTACAAGAATGTTGGAGAATTTACCTGGGTAACCCCCCCTTTAAATCCTCTTTTGCTTCTCCATCCTCTTAGATGTACTGACTGTGTGCTCCTTGTTGGAATTGTGTCCATTTGTGGCTGTTCTTTCCTCTCTCCCTGCTCTTCAGTCTGTACAGACCTGTCTCTCATGACCCTATCCTAGATGCCAGCCTTTGTCTCAGAGATCTCCTCATATTGCCTCCTGTTAGTTTCTGTTTAAAACCTATTCTGGTGAAAAATGAATTCTAAATAATTTTTGACACAAGTGACAAAAGTTATCCAACCTCAGTCAGGTTGTCCACAGTCTCCCTTCAACTTCCACCTACACAACTGAATGAGACCAGACCTTTGTGCTGTCATTTCCTTCTAATGACTTTTTTTCTTTCTCCTTACCAAATACTCTTCATCCCAAGTCCTGACATCTCCCTGACAGCAAAAATCATTCCCTTCTACCAATTTATGAACAGAGGACAACCACATCCCTCATCCTTGATTCTCAGGCAGTCTGAGGCCTCATCAACATCTGGGACTTATTTGAAGACAGAAAGACTTTAAGAAGGATGAAACAGTTGAACTTCGGTGGCACTGTTTTGCTCTGATGTTCTGATGCATTGCCCATTTGACTGTCCACTCATTTGTGGCTATTCTGTCAACAACAGAGGATGTTTTAATTGCTTTCTCAAATATATATGTCAATACCATAGCAACTTCTCAATGCAGCAAATTTCTTTCTTCAATAATTATTACCCTAAATAACTCTCAAATATTAGCAATGCTCATTCTGTTGATTAAATTTCAATTGAATTTTGTCACTTGCCAGAATTAGAGCTGGGTTCTAGAATGGTGAAGGTACTCTCTAAATTAAGATCTATTTAATTGGTCTTCCCTGAACACTCCTGCACTTCTGCAGAGAAATGTATATATTTGTATTTCCATTTTTTTACGATCATACATCTTCTGCCACTTGCCTTACATCATAAGCTGTCCCATTGGAGCTTGCAGGGCTCTACAGCATGGAGACAATACTGACTCTGGAAATAGCTCTAAAAACATATTGATTTGCATACATCCCCCATTTTTTTTTTGCCCATTTTTTCAGGCAGCTCTCCCATCAGATGCCAGTGACACAATTCATTTCTCTGCCTTCTATGTTGTCTCCTCTACGTTTGATTTCTCTATTTATAATATTCAACTGATAAGGTGTGATATTTATGTCTCCTATATTCTTTGCCAGAGGAACAGACCTTATTTTCCTGTTTAACCTGTTTGTGCACACTCAGAGGACTGCACTGGGTCTAATGGTTATTATAGGATGGGGGGATTCATTCACCTGAGCTTTTTTGCTGTTTGACACCCAGAAGACTCAGACGTGACCCAATATTTGGACAAGGAACTATCTGGGAATTTTAGCTACCGTGGATATAG
This sequence comes from Calyptomena viridis, assembly GCA_013390005.1. Classification (NCBI taxonomy): domain Eukaryota; kingdom Metazoa; phylum Chordata; class Aves; order Passeriformes; family Eurylaimidae; genus Calyptomena; species Calyptomena viridis. The sequence goes on along the minus strand of WEIV01029148.1, from coordinate 51,806 downwards.
ATCTCATGAATGAGCCAAAAATTTAAAATATTTTAATATTGAATATTACTATTTTATTATTATTGAATATTCAAGGAGATGTAAAATTTCAAGTAAGCCAATATAATTTCTAGTTGCTCTTGAAAGATGTATTTTCCTCTTACACTTCCCATCCCATATGCACACTTCCTCCCTTTCTTTCACTCTGATAAAGGGACATAAATTTAGGACATTAATTAGGGACATAAATTAGCAGAACACTGATCGCTTTCTTTGAGAAGGAGGATAATTTTCCACTGCTTTAACTCTGTGAAGTAGCTCACCAAGAGGTTGGCCAAGCCTCAGCACGTGTGCCAGGGAGGCTACAACCTCACAGCCGAGGGCAGAGAGAGGATGGGACACTCAGGACAGCCCCTTAGATTGGTCCAGCTGTAACATCATGGTGAACCCTTGGCCTACAGAAGTGGAAAGAGAAATCCTTTATTTAGCCCCGTCATCACCAGTGTATTGACAGAATTTAAAAAAACAAGCAGTGTATAGATGAAAGAGGTCACAGTACACAATCTTTGTCCTGTGGGACCACTGGAGCATAAGAAACCTGTATTTCTTACCATTAAAAGACTGCAGGCTTCCTTTCATATCTGTGTTCTTTTTGGAAAGGAGGAAAGAATTTAGATGTTAGATCTTGTCTCAAGAAATTTCACAAATACAAAAGTGTCAGGGTTTTTCTATGGCACAGCGAAGGTGCTTTTGTGCCACTGCCTTGAAAGGTCTGTGTGAGTCTAAACCAAGCAGAAACCCCAGGTGATTGATGGGGAATGACAGATCCTGAAAAACGACTAATGAATTCAGGGCAGGAGTCAGCTGCTGAAATTCTACCTCTGTGCAAAAGGCCAACACAGGTCTTATCCTTCATTTAAATCTCAGGTTGTGACTCGTTAAAATGCTCACATTTGCCCACTTTCTTAATGCAGAGAGGAGAATTTGACACAGAGGGAATTGGCTGTCAGCAACCCCACCGAACTATAAGTATGTGCATGACTATTTAATTGAAAAATGTAGAAAGGCAAATTACTTTCCAAGAACAAAGATAAGTTGTTTCCTTCTGGAAAAAACCTCAAACCCAAACAATTACCTGAGAGTGTTCTGGAGAGTGCTTCTCAAACCAAAACCTGGGTCATGAAACCACTCACTCTTCCCACAGCTGGATAATGGCTAAAGGAGTGACTGAGGGACACACAACCTGCCTCTCCACCCAGTACTTGTCTGAAGGAAATGGATGCCTGAGTGGCTGTGGAAAAGTGTCTTCAGCTGTTTCCAACTATTTATCGTCTTCACTCCCCTCAACAGCTTCTCTAGATAAACAGTAAGGACTCCATCAGAGCTGACAGTGAGTTCTGCCTTTATTAAAAAAGAGGCAGGAATATGTACTGTATATAGCTACTGTAATAGTGTTGCCTGTTCCAGCTACCTCTTTCCCTCAGGTGGAAAACTGCGGACTTTAAATTACTGGTCTTATTGCTGTTTGCTCTCTCCTCCCTTTCAGTAACTCTAGGCAAGTGATTTAGGGCAATTACAGCTTATTACATACATTTGTTCTTGATACTTACCTGTCATTTTGTGGCTTCTATCTACTCAATCACTCTCAGAGGTACAAAAAGCCCCAGTGTGAATGTCTTCCCATCAAGTTAAATCCTCAGATTGCACAGAAGCTCAAATTCAAACACTGGCAACAAAGATTTCAACAGTACACTGGTCTGTAGGGCTGGAAAAAGGAGAGGGAATGGCTCTCTGAAGGTGGGTTGAGATTCACGACAGCAGCTGGTTGCACAAGCCCTTGGCTGTTCTGTTGTCTGTGTAACCTCTCTTAAGCCCCAGGTAGTTTGTCATTTAGTGTCTTTCATGACTATTTTCAAGCTCAAATGTTGTTGAAAGTGCTGGATTCTGTGAACCAAGGTTTGTGGCATTGTCTTGGCCATGTGCTCCCTTCTCACACCCTTTATTCTCAGCTGGGTCCTGTCAGTGAAGGGTTTCCCTCATTATCACATATTTATTTATCTATTTAGCTATTTATTTATTTGTTTGTTTGATTATTGTTATTGCTATGGTAAATGAGTTCTGCTTTCATGGGAAGAGACCAAAAGTGGTGTTAATGGAGCAATAAGAGTGAAACACTGGGTTAGAGGAAAGAAGAATAAGGCTTGTGTCAGGTCCTAACAAGGACTCAGTGCTGGAATTGCAAACGAACAGGTGACAAGGGAAGCTGAAATCCCATGCTGCAAAACTGAACTGCTGACAATCTCTGATTTCTGCTTCATGACTGCAAGTGTTTTCTAAGGAAAAGCTGTTCTTAAAAACAACTAATAACCACATCTTCCTTAAAAAAATATATCAGACATTTAAAATGTACTTTTTGCTTGACTTAAATGTTACAGTGGAAACATTATTATGTGTCATTATTGTAAAATGAGAAGAAAAATGTCAAGGCTAAGTCATTGCCATCATTTTTTTGGCCCTGGGCTGCTTTTGAATTGAGAGTTGCCAGCAATGGATATAATGTTCCTTTTGCAAGTTTGAGAAGATCTATTTATCAGAGGTTGGGATATATCAACCTTGTGTATTCCCCTAAGGCCCTTTAAACTGTTAAATGTTCACCTAATGCTTACCACAAATTAATGTACATAATTTACACATTGTTATTTCTCTACCTGATATTTTTTTAATTGCTGTAATTTTGAAAGGAGTAACTTTTAAAAAAGTCACTATTTGATAAACCTACTGAATAGAATGGTATCACCACTCATCTATGAACTTCAGATCTTGCAGCCTTTACACAGACTCCTGCTTCTGTAACTGCTGCTCCCTCATATTCTAATTGCTTTATCCTGATTACTTTGTTAGATGATGCTCACTTGAAGTTAAAAAGTATAACTGTAACTAGGAGAGAGAGGCAGCTGTGTTTCTTCTCATTTGGCCTGACATATTTTATGTTCTTTTTTTTCCTTTATCTTTACGTTAATTTTGTGTAATGAACTTCCATGTGGAAGTGCAGTTATGCAAATTTAAGTAAATTAGCCCTCATTAACTCCTGCTTAGGTGTCACCAAATCTTACTGCTAGTTCCCAGGATAGCTAGTTAATTTCAGCGTGCTTACATCACACTTCATCAGATTGTCTCCAAGATGAAAAATATTGTTGGGGTTTGGTTATATTGCTGTGAGACAAAACTGAGGTCAAGCATCATTACAGCATTTTTGAGAGTATATTTAAATTAAAGCACCAACCCAAACACCACACACCTTGCAAAGTCAGAAACTAAGCTACACTTCAGTTGAAGTATTTTAAGGTGGGGAGTGACTGGTGAATATACAAATAACCTGAACTGCCCCGGGTTGCCAAATTAGCGTAAGGTGTTACTGAAGATGCACTGTGTTATTTTAGCTGTGCTCTGAGACTCTGGCAGTGTCACAGAGCAGAGTGGAATTTGTTTAGCTGCCTAACACCGTCCCTTATTATCTTCACTGCAGGGCTGGTGTATTTTCCCCTGGGGAAGGTTTTCTGCCCAAGGTCCTGATGTGTGTTGAGGTTCAGTTCTGCCCTGTGCTTCGTGCCAATATTATGAAGAACAGCAATATCCAAACACTGCTCTACCATTGTGCAAATCAGGCTCTCTGACACATATTTGGAGTCCTCATGTGGCTTTTACTTCCTCTAAATTTGTAGCATCCCATTATACCATAATGGGAAGTTGGCAGGGAATCTGATGATCCAGTTCAGACATAATACAGTTGGAGGTTTGCTCAGGATGTTTAAAGACAGGCATAAACATTTTTTCTCTTATCAAATCCTTTGTGAAATGGCATGTTCAGCAGTCCAGAAATGCTTGTCTCTCTGAGATGAAGATGTGTGAACGTTCTAACAGTGACAATCACACTGCTTAGTAAAATGGACAGGAGAAATGCTACATCAAGAAATAGTCCTGATCTGTCTTGTCAGCTTCTGTTTGGAGGGTGGACATTATTGGATGATTTAGAAAAGGATGTACATGTCTGGTTCACACTGAAATTTCTCAGTCATGCCACAAATTGTAATTCTGTTCACTTTCTCTCTCCTAGAATAATGACAGTGGAAGGTGTGGTCACAATGTGATGTGAATCACCCAGTGTTTTATTCCACTCTGTGCTTGATGATTTCTGTGCAACAAACAGAATCTCACTTTGACCAAGTCTTCCATATTCTGTTGGTGGTGGTGTGTTTTTTGGTGTGTCTCAAATTTGGAGGAAATGGCAGTGATAAGATTAAGTCCAGGACACACAGGACAACTGCTGGTCTGTCTGTTGGTGGATGTAAGGTACATGGCTCTAGAATGCTGCTATTTGCACATTTTGGTACCCTCTCCCTGACTAAACCTCTGCAGACACTAAAGCAGCTGATGGCACAGCACAAGGTTATTATGTCTCTCGGATATGGATGATACCTGACAGCAAATACCTTTCATAGCCAGTAACATATATGGTAACATTTCATAGGTAACAGTGTGTTACCTGAGAACATGTCACCTCAGAGAGTTCAATTGCTGACTGAAGAAAGTTCTTTTAAATTAAATGTAGGTGATATTAATGGGAGAAATAGGAAATTATTGGCTCCTACACAGCACTTCCATCACAACTGAAGGAGTCAACTGTTTCTGAGTTGTGCTTTAGTGATATTCTTGAGGACACTGCATTAAAACAACATTTAGAAACTCTTCCTCTCTGCCTCCTAGAAGAGAGCTTTGCCTCTGTGTGACCTGCAGAAATCACCACAATAGTCCACATATTTGTAGCCACTTAATTTACTAACAGCAAGTGACTGTACATGGAGGATGAACTGAGAGTTCCTGAGAAAGGACAAAGATGTTGGTCTGCTTGGCAAAAAACTTCCACTTGTTTCATTTTCAATTCTGAGTCCTGACATTTGCTTCCCTTTGAAACATCAGCTGAGACTGAAACTTCAGATCTTGCATTTTTAACGCGTTCAGTTTGTTGGGACCTTATTTAACCTTGAGACCTCCTTTCTCCCTGAGATATTGATTAAACATGGTAAGTGCACTCTACAGGAATGAGGGATCAGTCAGCAAAGCACATGAATCTGCAGAATCCATGAGCTCAGCTCTCCTGCACCAGCCTGAAAAGCTGCCTAAATACAAGCTTTGCATCATAGCATTCTCAGGATTAAACTATACCTGGAAAGCTGCCTAAATTCTTATGAAGAGTCAAAAGAAGCAACACTTCAGCTCTAGACAGTCTTTTTGGAAGGTGTTCAGCTCCCAAAGAAGTGAGGTTTTAAAATGTGTTGTGCTTTGAAGGGTTCAGGTTTTTTCTGTTTAGAGGGTGATGTGTGGCTCTATTTCATTGAGTTGTGGGTATAAATGAGCATTGTGAAAAAAGAGCAAGACAGATGTGGGGGTTTTAATGACTAAATAAACAGGTCTACCTTAACTGCTGAATAACTGGACTTCTGGGGAAAAAAGAGAGAGAGAATTAAAAAAAAAAAAAAAAGGCAAGCCAGAAATGTAATGAGAGTACAAAAACAATCTGGAAATCTCCCAGGCATAAAGGTCTTGTTTCTCAGCCTCACAGATATTGTATGAATGGTGAGTTGATGAAAGAGAATATTTTAAAAGATACTTAAAGTACCCTTTATTTCAATAAAAGCACAGATATATATTCAAAGTAAAAATACACTGCAGTGTAAAAGCACATGGGTGTTTGGGATTCCTCTGCTCCAGATCAAACGTGGTTTTTAATTCCACCCCATGGAAGGGGGCTCTGTCAATGTTTAGCACTGCAGCCAGAGTGGTTTGGCTTCCCACTGCCATGTTACAAGGAGCAGTGTATCCTCTTCCAATTTCCCATGTTTTTCCATTTACTCCATCTTCTCCACAGCCCTCATAAGTCCTTTTGGCAAAAAGCTCTCAGACACGAGTAGTCTTCCCTGACTAAGTGAGAACATCTCTGTAGCACAAGACCCAGAAAACAACTGAGGTGTTCATACAAATAAGAAGGGGTCACCTATACCAGACAGTATTGAAGGCAATTTTTTCTCTTTACAAAGGCCTCAGAAAGGCCTCCAATCTGCTCAGGGCACAGTCTGTGTTTCTGCAGGCAGGACAGTGCTGCCATGCCAAAGAGGAGGATCTCACTTCAAGCAGTCAATGCTCCTGCCTCCCCCACACAACCTCAGTTCCCTTCCTTCACTCCTCTGTGAGCCAAGAGGCAGCTTGGATTTTTCACTTGAAGATTTTAATTTATGGGATAAACAAAACTTCACCCAAGCAGATAAATCATGACTTGTATCTGCAGAGACTATGCAATTAATTCCAGGCACTTTAAAGGATATGACCAGAATTGGCTCTGACTGAAGAGAACAGTGTGTGCTTTGCTGTATATCTTGAATTTAATCCCACAACAGTAAAACCTATGTTTTACTGTTCCTGGAACATTTGGACCTCAGAGATGTGTTTCAGCAAAGATACTCATGCTGGATGAGCCAGATCAGGCTCTAGAGAGAGGCTATCTCCCTACTCAACCCACTGACATGCTCGCTGAGTCATTTGCTGTTCCTGGCAAATGACTTCACTAATTAGAATAATTTTTTCAGTGGTTTTCCCTACTCAAGCTTGGGTTTTGAAAAGTTCACTGAATACTTCAGTTTTTCCTCTATTATAAATCTAATCTAGTCTAATTTGCATAATGACTCATGGACCCTTTAAGAAATACGTATCATTGGCTCAGAAGTGTCACTATCTGCCCATTTGATAACCAGTTTTGCTCAGGGTTGCAATACCTGCACAGTTTCACTTGTGTGTTCTAGACCACTGACTCCTGTTTTTCAGGTGTAATCACTCTGAAGATGGCAATGCAATCTTAATGACTTGAGGAGAAGATACAAATGTTGAAACCATGGCAACCTCCAAAATTCCAAGCTGATGCCCAGCTTTGCTCTTTTGAGAAATGCAACCTGTTCACGATGCACAAACGAAGCTAAAGCAGATGTAGCCTATGAGTGGAGGAATTGGCTCAAAACAAACTCATAAATCCAGCTACTCTGCCCATCTTCTCAGCTACCAAAAGTGATTTCAACAATAGCCTGTTCTCCTTCATTCACACCTTTTCAAGATCCAGCATCGCCACAATTTCCAGGGTTTTTTCTATGAATCTTCCAACAAGTTTTCACACCCTCTACTTTTTTATCGATGTACCTAAGTAGAAAGATTCTGTTACAGATTTAGTGGCTTTTTTTTGTTATGTTCTGTATGGTCTTCTGTGGGGATGAATTCAGCCAGAAATACAAGAGTCTGGTTCAATTTAATTATCATGTTTCTAGGGAAAGGATGCAGTTTTGCATGTTCTTGGGTTCAGAGGTTTGGAAGCACAATGTAGATGACAAACATTGTTGTATAGTTTAGGTTTCATCTGTTAACTCCAGTCTCTTCAGAAGATGAAGAGATATCCCACAGAATATGCAAGATATCCCACAACTCACAAGTATGAAGCTCAAATGAGGGATAAATATCTGTAGAAGTATCTATAAGTATTTATAGAAGTATATCCACTAAGGGAAAAAGAGAGGAGTCTGCTTCAGAAACACCAGACTATAAATAAATTTTAACTGTATGTGAGTTGTTGGTTTCTCTCACTCCAGTGCTTCCTTTCTCCCTTTTTGTGAACCAGGTATAGTATGTGAAAACAGCAAAATGCAGAGTGCATTAGTATTAAATCACTGTTAATGTTCAAGAAATAATTGCCACTGAATCAAATGCTAAAACGAATCCTACATTAAGTGTTCACCTCCAAGGATGCCTGTTGATGGCTTCTGTCAAATACCCAGCAAGAATCTGTCACTGCAAAGCCTACATTCAAAGTCAGACTGATACAGACCTCCTTCCCACTTTCTGCTGGTGTTATTGGGCCTTGTAACCACGGTGTTTATAATGATGAAGGCATCTCTATATTGACTCTGTTTATAAAATCAGTTCAGTATGTAAAAATTCATGTGCTGAATGTTATGTGTTGCAAAGCTGGCTCTGTAAGAAAGGGGTCTTTCACAGGGTACCGTGAAAGACTTTCAGAAGACACAACAAAAATAACAGACCAGAATTTAGCTCTTTCTATACTCATTTCTGCTCCCACTTCCATGATTCATGTATTTGGGGATGTGAAGGAGAGTGAGTCCAAGACAGCAAGAGAAGAGGGAGTTGTGGATGCCTCAAGGCAGGTATGGTGAAGAAAAAGCAACAACCCATGTTTCTCTCCCCAGATCTGTTCAGCATTTGGATTGTGTCCATGGTGGGGCTGAGGAACTAATCCAGTGTATCAGCCTTGCACTGCTGAGGATGGTTTTCTCAGTGGTCTTGTGTGAGGCTATGCCATACCATATAAATACAACTCATATCCAAAAAGAGAGAGATTTGGTGTTTCAGAATAACAAATGCAACAATTTTCAGCTTGATCCAGCAGTTTTCCACATGAACACTCACACCTTATTTCTTTGTTCAACCACTTGTGTATCTGCTCCATGACCCCCTGTAACTTGGTGATGTTTCCTGAAAATTTTCCTGGAGCCAAGAGGTGTTAATAGGACAACTGGCACAGATTGAGTCAGGCAGTGCTCTTTCACATGCTGTCCCTGGAAGGGACCACTTGGGCCATGGGACTCTGTGTTTTCAGCCAGCCAGGTAACATTTCATCCAGACAGGTCCACACACCTTTGACACCATATTCCCAGCACATGCCAGGGTCCAAAATCACCTCTTAATATCTTTTAAAAAACCTACGACTTTTAGCATAGTGTGCCGGAGGAGGAGATATAAGGGCCAAGGCCCTGCAGCTTCAAAGCAGGAACAGCTTTGCATTTTCACAAATATAAACAGTGTCTGTTTGTTTAAATACACAAAACTACGAGATAAACACATCTCCAGCTAATATTTTTTTTCAAACCCTGGGGCCCTTTCTCTGTCAAACACTTGTTTGCCTCTGATTTTTCCCAGGCTACCTGAGATCTGATATTTCAAGAAAAAGGGGATATAAGGGGCTTTAAGGAATAAACTTTTAAAGTGAAAATACAGTAATTAGAAGCCACAGACTGTAGGACCAAGAATTTTGCTCTAAAAATTGTGTATTAAAAAGGACAACTAATCATTCACATGATAACTCTTTCAGGTGCAATTTTGACATTGAATGAAAATTTCAAGAATGAAAGTTTTGGCCTAGATATTCTTGTATGCCTACAGGCTGCTGGCCTGGTTCCAAATTCAGCAGCAGGTTGGAATTACAGGACCTGAATTCAAAACATGGTTGGGGGGGATGACACACACAACACTGAGTCATTTTCTTCTAGTTATAAATTCCTGGTACAGAGAAGTCAGGATACTCAGTGTGGAACTCAGCTAAGGCCCTTCATCTTTTGTTTGGTTACTTGTAACTTTCATGTACTAAATTAAGGATGAAGAGGAAACAGAGCTCCCATTCCTGAGTCAGTTCTCCTTTTATAAAGGCTCTTGGGTCCTGGTGAATGGTTTGCAATACCTGGTTTTGGGGTGCCTGGATAGAGCTGGACACATGGATCACAGAGAACATTAGCCCTTGCCCAGTCTCCCTTCTCCAAACAGCCTCGTGATAATGACTTGATCATTATGGCATGAAACATGACCTTACAATTCTAAATCTTTGAATTCTGTGGGGGGAAATTGTCACCTAAATTAATCTCTGAGGAGTTATGTGATGTGTGCTGAGTCTCTTGTGTCAGTAAGACAAACTTTTCTCTTTTGGAGTTATGATTTCCATACAGTAATGGGTTTATTTGCCAATGGGTATCAGCACTGAAGTTAAATGGCTCAGAAATTCGTGCCAAAGCAAAACTTTAAGCAGCAGCACACAATCTCTATTGGTCACTAAGGGACTGTTCTTTTGAAGATTCTTACCCCTTGAAGGTGCTGTTAGTTTTTTTCTTAGTTAGATTCTGAGGTATGTAGTTACAAGCAACATTTGAAGACAGCTTGAGCTATGAATAAAGTTCCTTTTTATGTTAAAGAATGCAACCCACAGACTGCAAACTGAAGAAGACAAGATGGGAAAAGAATGTCTTAAGACAGTTCTTTAGAATCTCTATCTGATGTCCTCCTTTACTTACCTCTTCTGACACAAAAAAGGTTTAATGGAAGTCACTGGATGGACACTTTTTAAACTTTGCTGCATTAATAGAATTTTTTGGCTGTATAATTTTTCAGGCAACACATAATCCATAACATCATCATAAACCATTCAATCTCCAAGATGCAATAGCTGAAGTTTCTGTCCATGAATACAAATAGAAAGTACTGCCTGCTGGGAATTGAGCAGTACCTTGTAGCTGACAGTTCACTTTAAATTCTGCTTGAGGATAAGTTATTTAGTAAACAGAACTTTAGAATTTACATAAAGCTGGTTCAGTTACAATGGAATGTTAGTTTTGGCTGAAGCCCTCTGGCGAAATACTTCCTTAGAGTTATTGCTGTCTTTCAAGCCATACGGATTTCATTTACAGTGTGATAAATTCTTTGAATTCTCTAGAGTTTTTTGCAATTTATCCCAACAAAACCAAAATCAGCATCTGATCCTTTATATTAATTTTTAAAAGCAACTAAGAAGAAAAGGTCTGCTGGAAAACAATATTGATTCATTTTACTTTGCATTGTTAATGAGGTGAGATGACTTTGTTAGATTGTCCATGTACAATGAAACCAAACTCCCATAGACTGAGATCTGAAAAGAAATGGACTTTGCATATTGCTATCACAATTAGCTCTGGTGTATTAGGGTAGCTTGATAAATAGATAGTAGAAGAACACATGAAAATTCAGATAATGTTTATGCTGCAGTAAAGCAACAGAACTTTGAAAGCTATAATGGGAATCTGAGATTAGTTGTGGAGATATGATTCTGCACCACAGATTGCTGTCATGTTCAAATGAGATCATCCACTAGGCATCAAGATAATTCACTGGCTACAAACAGCAGATAAGTCAATCAACACCAATCAAAGAAGTTATGAAAACACTTTGTACTCAAACATATGCTGCTTCAAAATTAAATCATGTCTTCTACTGCTTAACAAACATATGACCAAAGAAAATGCCCAACAACAGAAGATTAATAAAACAGAAGCTTGGAAAATCAATACTTGTCTAAAATAATGGCTATCCTCTGGAGGTGAAATATCCATATATGTAGAACTAGTATGAAATACTAGTAGAAAATAATGTCATGGGGTCCCAAAATGGACCTGGCTTGCCTGGCTGTGATGACATTCTGCTGCTTGGATTACTGTGCCTCTGAACCCCCCTGGAAACTAAATAATAGAGTGGAAAATAGAAGTGTTTAAAAAATGAGTGTGATGCAAATATAGATGCAGTTAGTTAGATGATCTGCTGCAGATAAATAAATGACTGAAAGTGAAACTGCATGATGAAGGAAGATTTCTTAAAGGAATAAATCCTTTACTAGGAAGAAATTCTTTATTTAGGAAGAAATTATTGACTGTGAAGGTGGTGAGGCCCTGTGAAGAAGCTGTGGTTGCCCCATCCCTGGAAATGTTCAAGGCCAGGTTGGATGGGGCTTGGGGCAGCCTGGGATAGTGGAAGGTGTCCCTGCCCATGGCAGGGGGGGTTGGAACGAGATGATTTTTTAAGGTCCTTTCCAATCCTAGTCGTTCAATGATTCTGTGAATGTGGAGCTGCATTATAATAGTTGAGAGCAGCACTAGAATAAGTGGTAATAACCATCAGCTATTCAAATAAAGGGTGCAATAATAAGGAATTAAGAATCGAATTAAAAACCATAAACTGTGACAAAAGGAACTAAAAACTGTGCTTTCCAAATAATAGCTATTTTATATACCCGTTTTTAAAGGCTAATTTGAAGCGTTTAATTTCTGTATCAATATGGTAGCATGATTATCTATGCAGTGTTCTGGTTTGACTCTTAAAAGTAGGAAACACTTGGTAAGTACCAAAGTAAATTAGCCACTTTGCACTTAACCACAGTTCAGCCCACAGTTTACAGAATATTTAGACACAGTGTAATCACTTGACAGAAACATCGCTGCTGTTGTTAAATGAAAAAAGAAGTGCAGTTAAGTAGCTTAATGCTAAAAATTAATAAATTAATATTGTGTCTGCATTTTATTCCAAAACATGAGCTGAGGGAGTATTTAACAAGGAGACAAATACAGGGGATTACCCTGAACTGTGTAACACAAATATTATCTTCATTCAAACCCCATTAGTGTGAAGAAAGTCTCTTCAGGGACTAGAATGGCTTTTCAATGAGGTTTGTATTGATTTTATATTAAATGTAAGAAAAGCATTGCTCCCAGAATCTGAGGAGAAATAGTCTAAACATTTTCCTTGCAAAGGATCAGTTTAAGAAAAACCAATCATCTTTCCTGTTTTATAGACCAAACCTTGACAATAGTTTTAGGGCAAATTCAAATTACTCTAAATCTTTGGAACTTCTAAAGAGTCAAGCAGGTGTTTACCAAAGAACCCAGTTCCATGAGCAATTCTATGGGAATATTTTCGGAAAATCCAATAAAACCTGATTCTCAAATATTTATATAGCTGAGATTTATTTTATCCCATATTCTTTTACCCTGTTGTCCTATGTGAATAGAAATAATAACGTTTGGTTTGTAGGTGATGTTTGTAAAGCATCTGAGCTGCATTTAAACAGCAGCTCGAATCCAAAGACTTCATTAGTTCAGTATGGATCTCCTCTTTTTCCATTTATTCACACAGATGCAGCACCACAACAAAAAGTGCTGGAATTTTACAAGTACCTTATTTTATTGAGGCACATAAAGATAACAAACTGTGTGTCTCAATGTGTATGTGGGAATATTTAAAACTTGATCCTTCTGTTTGTGTTAATAGAGCTTTTATGCCTATTTTGTCATTTGCAACAAAGTAATCACTGAACATAAAGGTTTATATCTTTAAAAGTGTGGAAAATTCTCAATAATTTTTTATTCTATTAGAAAAATGCTCAGTGGTCAGCTCATGAACAACTACAATAACCTTTGCAAATATCCATTGCAACCTGCTTTCATTTTTAAGTTGAAAGAGTGACTCCATACTGATACAATGGTCCAGGAGGACAATCTTTTAGTGGTTAGAAATCACGCTCTTCTAGCTGAATATTTGTGATATATCATTATTGTAAATGCTGAAAAAATACTAGCGGGTGTAAAGCCACATTTCTTCCTTCATTGTTTTAGTGTAGTGCTTTGGGGAAGATTTTTCTCCTTCCCTGGGGAGCAGGGGATGCCTTCAAAAGCTATAAATACTTGACAAACAATGTGGGAAAGCTGCTCTCGTTAAAGCATCTAAGAGAAGCGTTCCATGATTAAGATGCAGATCTGATGTGCAGTGAAATCTGTTCTTTGTCACATTTTCAGCTTGTAAGGTTCATGCTGCTGTCACTGAAAGCTTAATAACACTTGAAGCATTGTGACATATGTGTTGGTTGGAAGTGTCCTGAGAAGTTTATAAAATTACATTAAAACAATGCAAAGAGGTTCTTCTCTTGGGTCAGTTATTAGAAGAATATGTTCTATATACAAATATACACAGTTATGTAATGTTTGAAGCTTTCCTAAGTGCCCAGATGTTTTATGTTTTCTTCCCTTCTTAATTCAGGACACCTGCTGTGAACGTCTCTTTCTTTATTTTACAACAGCAAGAAATGTAGAGAAGGAATACATATTTGTATTACTTCCAGGGGACAGGGTAATAGAATTTGCCATAGAAATTTCCTGCCATGTGGGTAATTAACTACATTAGTTACCTACAATCACTCTGATTTGTTTGTTGTTCTTGACATCCATAATGGGCATGTACACTGACAGCTCCCAGAATTTCCCCTGAGAAATGCATCCCACAATCTGTTTAGTCCAAGGGCTGTGCTGCTGGAAGTGCCAGTTGTGTTGGGGATGATGAAAACAGACTGAGATTATGCAAGACTTGGCCTCTTGCTGCTCTGCTGCCACAACCTACGTGTGGATATGAATTGTCACCCAAAGGCTTCCCACGAGATTGGGCCACCTGACAGATGCCATAGTGAGACAAACTGTGTGTTTTAGCCATCTGTAAAACACAGTTCATGGAAGTTCTTCCTGAAAAGTCAGTATTGGGAGAAGGAGATTTCCCTTTCCTTCTTGGAGTGCTTGTGTGAGTCAACACACAACAGTGTTTGATGAGACACCTCGTGACTGCCATTTCTAAGCTCTCCCCTTTAGAACTGTGTCCTCCCAACACAACTCAAATACAAGAGCAGTGGGAGAGAAAAAATGAGATTTTTTTCAAACCAGCAGATTTGAAGGAATTTCCTTAGAATTTATGTTCTCATGTCTCATGGCCCTTTTGAAAATTATTCTGATTTAGGGTGAAATTAATCTTTCTGAACTACTTATCTACATCTCATTATGATACAATGACTTGTCCTTTGAAAAACATTGAAGTGGATGCTAAGATAAAATTTAGTGAAATTAATCTTGAAGTGATCTGCCCATGGCCACAGTTTATCTGAGCAGGGAATAGAAGTCTGATTGTTCTGGATTCCATTTGTATCATTCCAGGCATTAGATTCCCTGCCTCAAAAATCAGTGCATACTCCTTTGACATTCACTTTCCCACAGAAGGATTTTTTCAGTCATGGGATGTTTCCTTTTCTCAGCCTCAAGTTCATTGCATTTTCTTATGTTCTATATACCTCAGAAAATGTATACATATGTATTTGTGGGTGTATTATTGGCCTTCTTAGCAATCATTAGTATTCCTGACAGTGACAGCAATTTGGAAGCTTCATCCCAGCATACACTACCAATGAGCATCTTCTCTCAATGTGCTCATTCCTTGCAGACTTATTGCTGTCTTTTCTGGAGCCGTTGCTGTTGGACTTTGTGACAAGAGCAGCTTTCACTGCAAACATGGATAAATGCTCAAAACATATGAATAAATTTAATTAATTTTATTACTTGTAATTAATTTCATTAATTATTATACATAATTTTCAAGGCAGGGAATCAGCACACAAGTTTTTTAAGTAATTTCATTACAACTCTTGTTTTCAGTTTTCTGATGGGCAGAGGCACCACATAGCCAGGTACACAAATAGGCAAATTTCTCTTGAGGTTTAGATAAGCAAGTCAGGACTGACATTACTTACAAGCAGGTCAGAGAGAACAGTTTGAACTGGACCTGCAGCAGGTGAGGCAGACCAGGATCTGAATATGTGCATGAGGGTCTGGAGACAGAGAGAAACTCCAGAATGCTCATTATTCAGATCTGTGAATCTTAAAATTAATTACAAAATTTAATTTTTTGCTAACAAGGAAGATTAAAATATTTTAACATATGGTGCCATATGTTATAAAAAAAAGGAATTGAAGCTTCTGCTATTTCTCAAAGTATGTTATTCTTTTCTTCTGAACCTTTAATTCAGACAAAAATTTTTTTTAATTATTTTTTTAAAAAATCATACATTGAAGAGACTCACTGTCCAAGATAAAGCTGTCAATCTTCTCTGGAGGAGGAGGAAAATGTTCTGTTCTGGATTTACGAACTGCGTGGTTCCACAGCTGGAAATTACAACGTGTAGAACAGAAGTGACTTCCTATCACTTTGTTTCTTGGAGTAAGTCCAAAAGAGATATTTGCTCAAAGCTAAAGCTCCTTTCTCATTCAATTTTTTTTCCAACAAATTTGGCAACACCAACTTTTGATATGAACAGGTGCAATCCAAGAAAATTTTCCGAAAATAGAGTTTTTGTTACATGTCTTAGTGAATAATAAACAATGTGCATGGTAAAGGCATAGACTTTATTCTGCAAAGAGTTGTTTTGTTTGCATGAATTTTTTATGGACACTTAGGATTCATTGCCTGTTATAGCTCTGGCCATTGGCAGCTATGGCAGGTTTGCCTTTGGTTCAGCTGCCACTGAGCAGTTCCCACCAATGAAGAGGCAGCAGGAAAAGAAAGATGAATTATGTAGATAAAGCTGAAGCCAGACTGCAGAACAAAGACTAAGAGCAGCATGCAGCCTGTTTCTAGGGAGTTTAGCATGGGCATTATACTGTCTTGTGGCTCCCAGGTAACCAAGCTAAGTGACATTTGAAGGTCTTTTTGTTCCAGAGGATTTCTCTCTGGTGTGAAGAAAATCCCTTTGTTTTTGTGGAAGATTCACATAAGATGGAGGTTGAGATTCCAGTTATGACAAAGTTTTTTGTGGTGGTGATGACGGTATCTGTTGTCCAGCCAAACACTTTGCCAAGCTCTTCTTGAGACACTAAGACAATTCTACAGGAAATAAATGTGCTATCCCATCAACGGCATCCTATTATTTCACATTTGGATGTGCCTTCTCTGGAAATTCCTTAAGTTTCAAACCTGTTGCTATAACAACTCTGCAACCTTGCAAGTGAAACCGAAAACTTCTAATCAGTGTTTCTTTATGTCCACCCCATTTTACATAATTCCTCCGTCTCCATTCTGTGATTTCTTGGAAAGAAACTATGTATAACATATTGAGAGGTTAAAATGGTGTCCTATTCCTTCCACTTATTTTGTACAAATTAAAGTCTTAAACTCAGCAAAGATCAAGGCAGTGGGTGACATTTACCAGGTGAGAGCTGCTGGGAATCCAGAACAGTGTGCTGCTTGACTTGTACACATATACTTGCACTATGTTATTTCCAGGGTGGTCACGAACAGAAACCAGTGTTCAATATTGTTATTTCACACAGCATTTGCACAAGTGAATTTGACAATTCCACCTCACAGGTTTTTTTCTGTATTGTTTGGATAATTACATTGTCAAAAATTACTTATCGTGCATTTAGCACTTAATACCCATTTATTATGAGTTCATGTAACTGCTATTTAAAGAATAATACATGCTAACTCCCTTCTACGCCATTTGATGCCACTTTGATTCTGTAATTGCTGGTTTCCTAGGATATTATGCCACAAAACCTGAAGAAATAATTGGTTGTTTCATTCCAGACAATACGTTTTGGAGTTGCACAGAGTTTTAACTGGCAGATTTGTAACAGTGCAAGGGAGACATAAAGGGAGGGAATGTTAACCACGGAATGGGATTGCACAAAGCGACTTGCGTAGCTACTGCTATTGTGCAGCTACTGTTAACACTGTTCAAAGGAAAAGGATTCCTTATGCAAATGTTACAAGTTTTATGCCTTTGGGGGATGCTATCTGCAAGAATATGTCAGTATTGCATGTCAGCATAGGGTGGAACAAGTACCAAATGAGATGTGAAAAATAGGTGACTAAAAACCACAGCTCTTTCAATGCTCAGCTATAATTATTTCTTGTTTGCAGAGCACACGCTGAAATCTGCAGAAATAACTGCTGGGTTTGTGGGGGATTGTTTTTGTGAGTACATGAAAGCAAAATGAAGGAGTATCTTGCAAATATATTTAAAAAGCACTATTTTAGCTGAACTTTTGTCACTTGTTAACTCTGTTATCAAGAGGTGGTAAAATACAATATATGTTCTTTTCCAGCATCTTTATAGTCTACATTTATTTTACAGCAAATCCTCCTATTTGGTTAGAAAATCTTTCTAGTTTTATCTGGTTTTAATTTGTTTATAAGCTTGTAATTAAAATTATTGTCACTTTCCATGGTAAGACCACACAATTGTTGCATACAGTTTTCATAGACTTTAACTAACTGGGCTGAAATTTGTCACATCTTCCAGATTTGTAAAGTAGGTAAGAGACCAAGTAAAAGATTATAACTCTGCCCACTTCTCCTTTGAAAAGAAGGTTCATGGAAGAGACTGTCCCTCTTTGAGTAGCTTTATATGCCTGGCTTCTTTAAGAAAGCATCAAAACTAGATTTCACATTTTCCCAGATTGCTGCCTGAGTTATGAAGTGTCATAGAAGAACTGTCTGGTGAGATCCTGGGACAGAGCCAATGTGCAGACAGTCTTTCTCAAGGGCCTTAGCTGTTCCATTTTTATTTAAATACAGTAAGAAGAAACAATTTTGTTTGTCCAACACCTGGACGCCAGAGTTTTGTACTATTACAGCTGTGGCTTATATGGGAACTTGCCTTAGTGTACAGCATGGGTTTGGGGAAATCTAATATTTTTCCACTTAAAATCATTCTTCACAAGTCTCTGAGGAAGGTTTAGAATTCTAGGTTCAGTTTACATCTTACAAAATTTCCCATCTGCCCAGCCTCTCCATGTTATGCTGGTTGGACTCATATGGTACAACTTCCCTAAGGACAGCACACAAAATGCAAACAGCTTTGAAGAGCTGTTCAACTGCAGGTCTCTTCTTGGATGACAGTCAGTGCAGTCAGGACTGCAAATCATTTTGTCTCAAAGCAGGTAATGAAAATAGACCACTAAAATGTAATCTGAAGGGATCTATCTTCTCACTGTAACTAGGGAGAGAGACTCATCTCATGAAATCAGGCAGGAAAGTCTGTCTTGTGCACCTCTCGAGGTGGTTGTGATCAGTCCCCCACACCAGTGATGATCACCTGAATTTATAGGCTGAGGGCATCATTAAGACCCAAAATAGAAATGGGTCAAGTTCTTAATATCAGCTGATGTGAAAAGAAGGGAGTGCTAGACCTGTAGCTGAGACATCTTCCCCCATGGTAGAAATAAAAATGTTCATTATTTAAATGAAAATCTGTATTCCCAAAGTATATAAATGTGGTTCTAGATGCGTTTAACCACTGCCCCTTTTCTAATTGATGTGCCCAGAGGTCTGCAGCAGGAGGTGGTGTACACATCACTCCATGTATTATCTTATTAATGAAGTCTCAGGGTGGTCTGAACAGAGACTGACTCATCATCAAATCCATTCTCTGATGACAGCTAGACAAATCAAAACAAGTCATGTAGATTATAATTCAAGTTTTAGAACAGACTATTGAGCTTTATGGTCATCTAATTAAACACAGCAGGGCTACCATCATCTTAATTAAAGAAATTTTCTCATTGTATCCAACAAAAAGTAAATGACACAAGCAAATAAAGCAGAGACTCTAATGTGAATTGTAGTGCTTTCATGACCTGCCAACAAAGTTTGTTGCTTTTATAGCCTACAACACATGTATCTCCACAAGGATCTGTGAGAGATCATGCCTAAAAAGATGAAATCAAATCCAACCGTCACCAGCAAACCCCAGCTCATCATTTCGCTTCCTTTCTGTGCCTCTTCTATGATTTCGAAATAAGAAGAGCATGGCTACACCTCACACCCTGAGAGATGTGCTAAAGTGCAGTATTAAGGCACACAGCCATGTGTATCATGTACAGCACTTTCTAAGGGCTGTTCACAATTAACATCAAACCCTTATTTCAGCTGTTTGGTGCTAGAAAGGATGTAAATTTGCTATCCATCCCAATAAGGTGCTGGGAAGGTGATTCAGCTGCAGCTGGGCCAGCACTGTCAATGGGCTTTAAAAGGCAGCAGTGGCAACCTGCAGTGGATCTGCTGTTTTTCAGTATCTGCAATTTGAGAGTGGCTGTTTCAGCTGCCACCTTAACCTGATGCTCTGAACAGGGCTCTGTGCTACAAACAAAAACCATGACCTGCAGGCAGCAACTTGCAGTAAAAAAGGTAAATGTTCTGCATGAGGCATGGAATGTGGGACTGAATTTTTGGAAGTGGTAGAACAAGTTCAAGGCCAGTGTTAGATGGATTCCTGTAAAAGAAAGCATTTGCCTTGCTGGGTAGCAAACATAAGTATACCAGCAGGAAAAGCATCTTAAAACCATTAAAAGTGCTGACAACCTCCAAGAATTTCGGTTAGCTACTTCAGACCCATTTCCAAGTGACTGGATTGTGGGTTATTTTGATATCACTCCTAAGGCAATGCTAATGCAAACCAAGTTGAAAGCTGTGTCTGCACTTCAAGTATGTAAAATGCACCTGCATATTGTGCATGTGATCTGAAATGTAAAAGCTCATGCTTGACCCAGCATCTGATGGTAATGCTGTAGAAGGCAGCCTGCTATATATAACCCAGCCAAAATATAGCTGAATTCACCCTCTTACAGCCTGCATTCAGTAGTTTGCCTTCATGAAATGCTGATGGCAAACTTTTCTTTACTGGTTGTTTGGGGCTTCAGATTGCAGGTGTGACTCGGGTCATTAGCAGGCACAGTCTATAAACAGGCATAGTCTATAAGCAACATTTCCATTTTTCTAAAAGGTGTGGCAGATGGTTTCCAAGTTCACTTGCATTCACTTTCTTTGTGGTAGCTGCTCAAAGAAGGCTCTTCTAGAAAACAAATAAGAATTAAAGGAGTTAGAGATATAGGCAGTCTGCAACAAAACTGGGTGGTTGCTTACTGCAAAAATCTCAGCTAAGCCTACAGGATTCCTCAGGTTCAGTCTAATAAAAAGTCTGAAATGCTTCCCTTTCAAGAATAGCTGCCTTAAATGCAAGAAAGGACCCTGTGGATTAAAAAACAAATTCTGGGCTAATTCCTTAATCCAAGTGCATTAATCATAAATGTGAGACAGAATAAATCTGCTGAACCAGAAGACAAAATGAAATATGAAATGTTACTCTAGAAAGGCAGTATTTATTTTTGTTTAATACAGTAATAATGATCTACTTGTATGAGTTTCTTAGTTGCCGGGAGGGGTGTCTACATCTCCTCCTTTCAGAGTCTGATTTTTGATCAGCTTTTGCTTCTGTTTGAGTGAGATTAGAACTGAATCAGAAATTTGGAATTTTGTCCCTGTATTTGGGTTTATTTCTGTCACATTTGGAGTCTCAGAGCAGTCAGCCCTGGCTGTCCAGTCTCTTGGAGATCCACATGCATTTGTACAAGTGCTTGTGCACAGCTGCTCAGGAGGTGCCAGGCTGGACTGTATCCAATCCTTTCTGCAACTGCAAACTCAGGCAGTTGGGAATCTTCATCTGACTTTGGACATACAGCTCTTGATCTGCAGCTATTCCATGACTTGTCCAAGCCAGGCCATGCTGCTCTTCCGTGCTGCCCAAGACCCGTCAGAAACAAGAGTGCAGAAAAATCACATTCTTGCAGGTGCCACTGACATGAATATTGAAGTCCAAGCATTTTCATACAGCTCTGTTTGTGTTTGTGTTTGAAGGGGAAACACTTCAGAACCATGCACAGAATCTTAGCTCTGCTATATAATAGGGGAAACGACCCACAGCAGTTCTGCTTTGTGTGAGCTGTGAATGACTGTGGGAGAGCACCAGGCTGCCACCCACCAACATTATGGGAGAAGGCTCAGCACTGAATAGTCCTTTGCCTGTACTCCCCAACTGCTGCCAGCAGATACCATGGCTGCAGAACAACTAAACGTGTTTGAAGCACGTTAAAGCCCTATTAAAGCCCATATTTAAAAGGATTTTGCTATGAGAATTCAGCACTTTCATAGTATTGTAATGTCACTCTACTCCTCTTGAGTACCTATTATTAATGACATGTAATCATTAACTGTGTAAGTAATAGTTTTCTTAATAATAGAGCAAAGGGAGGTATTCAAAATGTGTTCCGTTTGGCCAGGAGATATTCCCCATTTTTTTCTTTTTCCAGACGGCCAATAATATTGAATAGTATTCCAGGACTTTATTCCCATCACCAGAATGTTGTTGATGAATGTATCAGATACAGAGGACTCCACTGGTGTGATCACTCCATTTCTGATGTTGTCATAAATCTTCTCATGTCATAAATCTTCTGGATTTATATTGACATTGTGCATCTTGATGTCCTGTTTTCACTTTTTTTTTTCCTGAACATAAAGACCAAAATATGTTGGAGAGGATTGGGAACTTTTGCAAGTGTATTTCGATTTCAGAGTTCTGCATAGGGCATCAGCAGTCTTTAAAACAAATGGCAGATGCCCTGTCTGTGTTTCAGCAGATCTCCCTTCTTCCATATGAACTCAGGTTAATCCAGAGTTTTCCTTTGTTTTTCTACAGAGGTTTTTATAATTAAACCATTAGTTTGCAAGTGAAAGTTTCTATCCACCTTGTATGAATTTTCAATCCATGAACACCCATTGGTAACTGCTCTGGCATTGTTGTTGAAAACTGAAAAAAAACCAACTCAGGAATGCAGTTACTCATGAAGACTGAACACTAATTCTTTTTTCAGTAGGAAAAAGGAATTTTATTTTGATAAAAAATAAATCTGAAAAGTATCAACACGTGATCAAAGAACACATACAGAGACATTGGGAACTAGGTCTATAAAAGTGAATTATTTAAGCAGTAAAAAAGCAGATTATCAACAATCCCATTTTCAGAACTAGTGGGAACTTCAAAATACATTCTGAAAGTGCAAAATCGCTGGTGTGGATTTGAAAGGAAAGGTAGAAAGGACAAAAAATTACACCCCTTTTCTTCATTGCTATCAGGCAACACTTTAAGGCTGGGGAAAGTATTTCACTCAATGTGATGCAAGGGAGGGGGGCTTTATTTTTGTCCCTCTTCAAATGTTCTTCCTGTTTCTTCCAAGCCTGGGATGGTGGGATGGTGCATACAAGAAAAATGCAGCATTTGAGCCCAGAACACCATTTGCTTGAGTTTGTCCTCATGGCAAATCCTCTGTCTCTTTCATGAAGAGAGGAATGACTGCACTAGTTGCCTCATGGATGCCACATGTAATTTGTTGAGCTTGTGTCTGAGCAGACTGCACTGTCTTTTCCAGCCTGGGAAAAGTTCTTCTCTCCCTCAATACCTACATCTCAGAGGAAGCTGGGAGATGGAAATACTTTTCAACAGAAACAGATGCTTGAGGTTTGATACTTAGCAAATGTGACCACAGTCTACATTTTGCCCACTCATCATACACACATATTGCATCTCCATTGTAACAAGTAATTAGATAATTTATTGAACTGACATTTGTAACTTCATTGCAGGTTGTTTCCTGATTTTTCTCCTTAAAAAAAAGCTTGTTCTTTTCAGCCTTCTCGT
This sequence comes from Calyptomena viridis, assembly GCA_013390005.1. Taxonomy (NCBI): domain Eukaryota; kingdom Metazoa; phylum Chordata; class Aves; order Passeriformes; family Eurylaimidae; genus Calyptomena; species Calyptomena viridis. The sequence goes on along the minus strand of WEIV01029148.1, from coordinate 28,798 downwards.
CCTCAGGCAAAAGAGCTAATTAGCAAACCCCAGCCTCTCACCCTTGTGGCTCCGTGCTGTTAATTATGAGAAATAAGAAAAGGTTCCAGGGTAGAACCTGTGTGCAAAAGGAAAGTTGTAGAAAATAAAGGATTGTTGGGCAACCATCATTTAAAGCAGCAAACTGCATGGCTCTGAGGACTGCAGCTGAAAGGACCAGCAGGGCTCTGCTGCCTTGGAGCACAATAAACCAGGAGGCAAATATTAACCTGGAACACGTTAAGAACCAGGGAGTCTTTGTTTTCTCTGCTCATTCAACTATTGATTTAATTCTTGAGTTTGAATGCAGAGTCTAAAACAAGCCTACAGCAGAGTCTGCCCTCATTTTTCTTGGTTTAACAGTAAAGAGTTTATTTTGGCTGGGGAGTGTATCTGCCTGGATGAATCTTTCTTCAGAAAAGATTCACAAAAATCTGAAGCTGGTGTTAAGCAAAGCAGTGGGAAGGAAAAGCAAGCTATGGATCACCTTGGTGGCTGGGGGATGCTCTGTCCCCCTCCTCTGGTGATGAGTGTGCTGGATGGGTGGAAATGGGGAGGGAAGGTCCTTGAGTAGAGCTTTCCTAGAGTTGCTGGCAGCTCAAAGGGCACTGCTGATTTTCACCTGCCTTTCTAGACAGAAAAAAAAACAAACACAGTACCAAGGAATAACAGAATGTTCACTTCCAGTACCTGACATCTTGTTTTGGGCAGCCTGGTCAATATATAGGTGAGGCTTTTGAAACAGCAATATGATTATATTCCCACCTTATTTAGTGGTGATCAGTCAAAGACTGGACTCAATGATCTTAGAGAACTTTTCCAACCTAAATTATTCTGGAATTCTGTAAATTTTTATTGCAATTGCCATGTAAAGGTGCTCATGTGCAACTTGAAGCCAAAAATGTGGAGGCTTAAACTCCTAGACTTTGAGCATTAAAGGTGAACAGGCAATTCTTCAAACTCATATGGAAAAAAATACGGTGTCATCTGTTTTTGTAACCATGGAAAGTAAATTAGTATTTTAAGGCTCTAAAACCTGCCTATGGAAGTCAAGAGCAATGCACAAAACTACCATCCAACCTTAATCCCCACTACAGCTATTTCTGGGGAAGCACAGTCAGGAGATGTCATTATGTTCATAAGAGATTTTAAGTGCTGTGTAGCAGGTTCATGTACCTCTTGGTGCAGAGATAGCCCAGCTGAGTATCCAAACTGGCATTTTCACACCACAGACTTAATTTGTCAGGTTGAAAAATAACTCAGCTTGTCTTGCCTCAAGATCTGCCAAGTTTGTAATACTGAGTTTTATTAGAAAGTGCAATAAATTTATATGAGAAGTGGTAGTACTGGCTTAAAAGCAGAAACTTTAGTCCTCTGTCAATACAGATTCACTTTTCCATCTGTGGTGTGTGCAGGTGTGGCAAAGCTCTCTTCTCCATGCCTTTCTTTCTTAGATATCCTCTGATCTTTAAACATCACTTTTTGCTTGTGATGACTCATTTAGGAAGTATTTTTGTTCCCTGGCATTTGCATTTTCTGTCACTGGTTCCTTTATGTGTTCTGATCTTTTCTGCTCAGCAAACATGTCCAATCCTATTCACCCTGCAACAAGTAAAGACACAGTTTATGAAATATCTGCACAGTAGCTGCCACTATAAGGCAATCCAGGGATTCAACCCTTTTTAAACCCAAAATAAGACAGCCATCTAAAAGAACTCAGTCTCACCATGCAGTTGCTTGAAGAACTTATTTAAAGTAGAGAGTCAGCCTTGTGCTGCAGTTTCTATGAATATTTATCATAGAATCATTAAGGTTGGAAAAGACCCCCAAGATCATCAAGTTCAACCTTTGAACCTTTATATAAAGCTATGGAGTGTAGGGAATTCTCCTCGTGTTCCAGTCCTTTTCCATTTCTGTCACACCAGGTTTACAGCAATGCTAAATTTATTTGCACATACGTTGCCTCCCATATTGAGGCAGGAAAGCTTTCTCAAACCAAATATTCATATCATTGGCAAATCAGCATCCTGGAGCAAAGGTGCCTCCTTGGTGTAGATCAGCACACCCTGTTAGCAATGTAGATTTGGCTCATTTTTGAGGAAATTTCTAAGTGCTCACGGGTACTCCTTTTGCAGGAGAATGGGAGGGAAGTTGAATCCAAATTCCTAAATTATCTGTGCACACAGGATGATGTACATGGCTTCAGAGAGGGTTTCCAAAGCAGAAGTGTCCACCTGAGCAGGGACTACATGACAGTTTTCTCTAGATGGGTGGACAACAGATGGTAATTTCAACATTTACTGCTCTTTGTGTCTTTCCACAGGTTTGTGCTGCAGCTGAGTGAAATTTGCTTCAACACCTTCTGGAGTTACTCGTGGTTTACAAAGAGGTGAGTCTGGCCTATGTCAGGGACAGAAGAAAATACTTGAATTCAGCTATTTCTAACTCCAAAACAATGCTTAAAATCGGACTTCAAGTCTGACAATGAAATGCCAATTGATGTTGGCATTGACTTTTTCTCTGGAAACAGAGTTTGGTGATGAATAGATTTTATTTGTCTATTATATGAACCATCTGAAGCTCCCGGATTTTCAAGGTTTGCTTTGATGTCCTTAAAGATGATTTATCATGAGGTTGGTTTTTTTCCCTTGTCTTTCTCCCCTTTTCTCCTCTGTCCTTGGATGTTTTATTTCCAGTCTTTGATGGATACTGGAAATATAGACGAGAGACTATAGCAATGCAAATAATTAGAGAAGTGTCAAGGTTGGTAAAATATAGTTAAGAGAAGCCAGATATTTTCTGTGTCTCTGGGAATATTATTTGCATTTTGTTCTTTGCAAGGAAGGCAATCTTTTTTTGTGTGACACTCCTGTACAAACCTAGCATAGGGGAATCAACTTCTCAATTTCTTAGCTATTTTTCCAACTAATTTAATCTCTGTTATTCAGTTAGTCCACTGAGATTTCTTTCCAAACAATATTGATGTCTGAAAAAGCATTCATTTCATTACATCTTATAATGGAATTACACATTGCCTTTTGTGCATTTAAAGCCAAGCTGTAAATTAGGCAGAAATAACACCTGACATCTTCAGAGGTGATTCAATTCTGCTAAAGCTTTTGGATCTTTAAAATACATTCCTGTATCCATTGTCCCTAACACTTCACTGTAATTTGGGAAAAAATATTATCATAAATCTCTGGTACAGGCTTGTACTTCTGCTAAATGACTGTCATTATTTTCAAGAAGTAATTCCATACTCTGGCTATAGGTTCCTCTTCATTTGATTCTCACTAAATGGCTTTTGTATCTGCACTGCAGATACCACAGGAGTGACCATTCGTTTGAAGAGAGTGTAGATTATCCAGTCCTCTTAATCTTTCAAACCTTTTTCAGAGAAGTTCTTTTTGGCCTTTGATCTTCCATTTACAGTCTCAGCCATAAATATTTCCACCTACGATCCCTTAAGATTTCAGCAAACTTTGGAGCAAGCCTCCTGTTTCTGAGAAGAGATGAGCATTGCCATTCACCAAGCACTGTTTAATCTTTCACTGCTGCCTCTGCTGTGGTAAGAAACACTCTCTCCCTGTCCTATGAGAAGATGAATATCATCCCTTTGCTAGAAGACATCCCTTAAAATAGATCAATATATTAATGTAGGAATCATTTACAAGAGCATGTAGTGACAGGACAAGGGGGAGTGAGTTCAAATTGAAAAGAGAGCTGGTCTAGATTAGATATTAGGAAAAAATTCTTCCCTGTGAGGGTGGTGAGGCCCTGGCACAGGTTGCCCAGAGAAGTTGTGGCTGCCCCATCCCTGGAAGTATTCAAGGCCAGGTTGGATGGGGCTTGGAGCAACCTGGGATTGTGGAAAGTGTCCCTGCCCATGGCAGGGGGGGTTGGAACTGGGTGATCTTCAAGGTCCCCTTCCAACCCAAACTATTCTATGATTTATAACCCCTCATACTTAAGAACTGCTTTACTTTGATGACCATTAGATCATGACACAAGGCTGTCACTGTTGCAGCATATGAACTTCTTATGTACAGGAGTCGTGCATCCATTGCTCCTTCCTAGTGTATATCAGGAGTTCAGTTATCAGTGTTTGGTGTGCAATTGATTTTAGAACTCATAGCAGAAGCAGAGAATTTAGATTATGATCTTTAACAGGTTTAATTCATGCACACAAAACACTTTTTTTCAGGTGTGTACCTTGCTCATTTGTTTGTTGATCGGAGGGAATTTTTTGAGAAGAGTTTTCAATATGTAACCAGAGAATGGCTCTTTTCCTCCATTTTACAATATTTAGCAGGTTTTAGCTGTGGTGAAACAACTCCATTGGAATTGGGTTGTTATGAACAGGAAGAGACACATTTAATGCATATTTAAAGTATGCAATTTAACAAAAAGTGGCATATCCCAGTGCATTTACTCATTGACCTGGGTGATAAAAGATTATTTAAAGTGTGCATGCCAGTAAAAATGGTGCAAGTCCAATGTTTTTGTCTGTCTCTGCACACAGGGAAGGCACATCAACAATCTTCTTTACATCAGTCCCTTACAGCATATTGACAGTTTGTCTGAGGTGACTAAATTGAGGACCCTTTAAATTATTGAGACAAGTGTGGTTCTGAGGGCAGGACTGTGTAAAGATTGGGTCTGTTCTGATGCCAGGGAGGAACAACAGTAATTACAGAGAAATCAGTGCAATCTCACCAGGGTTTTGTCAGCAGTATGTGATTGCCAGTAAAATTTTTTCTCAATAGCATCGAAAGTAATTATTTCATGCTCTGTCCTGGACTGCAATCTGGATGAGTTGACCCCATCTACAGTTACAGCAGTGAACTTTCTGTAACTTCTCATCCAAATAATGTAACAGAGTATTATTTACTGAAACCTAAATAAAATGAAACCATTAATTTCCATAATAAATTTCCAAGATATCAGGAATGCCTGAATATTTCAAATCACAATGTCCAAGGAAAATAAAGCTCTTCATTTTCAGCAAGAAGGACACAGATTGTTGGCTGCAACTAATTACTGTTTATTAATTTTCCTAATGTTTTCACATAGTTATTTTTTAGTTATGAGGACTACATTGGATTGCATTTATTTGTCTTTAAAAGAAAAAGATAAGAATTTTCATTCCTTATGCCTTAGTACAAATTCAACCTTGGCAGTGAAGGCATTATGTTACTTATAAAATAACTCCACTTTTTAAAAAAAAAAAAATTACATTATCTTCAGAATTGAATCCATTAGTCCATTTCCTTTTATTTTCTCTATTTAAGACTCTGCACTGTTTTATTTCTAAATATTTTTGGGAGGTTAATCTCTTGCAAATGTTTAGGTGACATATTTAGGTGGAAAATCCTCCCTGCAGCACTGTGAAAGCTAAAAAGAAAAAAAAAAAAGGAAAAGCTCACCAGCTGTTGAAAGCATCAGTGCCTTGACAAACAGAGCAAACAGGATTTCTTAATTTGGCAAGAGATTGTAAGATCATTGTGTAGCCAATGAGGGAGCCCCTTTTACACCCTAAAGTGACAAAAAATAAGTAGCTTATACACCTCTGCATTTGAAAGAAGAGGAAAAAAGTCCCTTTAGAGCCACCCCATAGCTATAGGGTTTGGCACTTTGATAATTATCCATTGATTTTTCTCAGCTTTTGTGATTAGACACAGAGCTCTGAGAGGAATTCAAGCAACACAATTTGCAAAAACTGTGGTGGGTGGTCTCTAAAATAATAAAAAATAAGGGAGCGTTTTCTTCCAGCATTTTGCAATATTATAAAGAACTCAATATTTTCAGCCAGGCACAAAACACTGCAGTGTGAATCCTGACTTATAAGGGAGCTATTGTGCAGTTCCTCACATTTTTTATTCGAAACATCCTCAGTAATATTGTGTTCTCCAGTAACAGATAAAAGTCTGACTGTGGTTTACTATTGACCTGTACTCCCCCAGCTGAACAAGGCAATGGGTGGCTGAGGGAGGCACCAGGAAAAGCTGGAAGTGGTGAGATGTGGAAGCTTTGCAACATTCACCCCTGGTCCCCTCCTTAGAGCACTCAACAGTTTCATAGGGAAACTTGCTCAGCTTTTTTCACCTAGAAATTGATACCTAATAGAGAGGTCACAATGGCAAATCTTAGTGAAAGAGAAGGTATTAAGTGAAATCATGTAGATCTTAGTACGGGTATGTGACTCAGGAGTGGGATTGAAAGACCTTCCACAAACTGGAAGAGGAAAAAACAGGAATAGAAATTTATCTTTTGGTAACTGTGTCATTGTGATATTATTTAAATGTAATGTGAGAATGTTAATTAATAATATAAATAAGCATTGATTAATATTTGAAAACCTGTTCTTGACATGCAATTAACACAAATTGCACGAGCAATTATATGGGGAGTCAAATTATTTAGCAATTTTAAAGCTATTTATCCTCATGCTAGACTTCTCTCTGAATAATTAAGCCAAATTATGGTCGACTGTTTCATTTATATTCACTTAATATTTGCTTGCTAATATACAATTACAGGTACCTCCAGTCCTAGACGAATGAAGGCTAATGCTAAGATGGAATTCCACACCTCTAGGTTTTGGTTACCTCAGCACAGCCTGTGTGCAGCTCTGATGGGATCACATCAGCACTGAGATCTGAAATGAAACTTCATTTACCCTGTGAGTTATTGGCTCTTTGCTTTTATTATGACACATATATTTTTACTGCTTTTTCTGTCTGTTCTGTTATTCTTTCTTGCTCAGGCTTTGATCTTTGCTCAGGCTTTCAATCCTGGTTTGCACATCACCTACTGTGTGTGCTAAGAGCTGAAGTCAGTAGGATGCTCCTGTATCTGAGGTCTCCCCTCCAGCTCAAGTGACATAAATCAGATTCAGAGCTTATGAAATCAGGTGTGAACAGACACCTTTGCCAACCCTTGCCTGCAACATCTGTAAATCCACAGCCTTTGTGCAGCCTGTACGTGCACGTGTGTGTGTGATGGGGCATCAGCCAGTAACAGAACCAGGATCTTCTGGGTCTGGAGACACCTTAACCAGCTCAGTGCAGTGCCACAGACCATGGCTCAGAGAGCCCTGAGCTGGACCTCACTCTGGCTCAGTCTTGGACATTGAACAGACACTTCAATATTGCAGATTCCAAGCTCGTAACCCTCAGAAGGCTTTATGTCCCCAGAGCACTTTGCTTAAACAGGAGCTGCATTGTATACAAGCACCTGCCAGAGACAGCTCTGGGGTCCCTGGGAGTTGGGGGACCTTGTGGCTGCAGTTCAGGATGGATTTTATATGTGTTTGTTCCATCTGTGCTCAAGAATGCAGTTGGGCACGGGCTTAAGTACTTTCTAGATAAGGAGGTTTGCCTTAGGTGCCTTTGGGAATATTTGATCTTAAATGTTAAAGGTAGCAAAGGGAAAAACAACTAAAGCAGAGCTGGCTGATTATAGACTTTTTTCTTTGCACTCCCTGAAAGTCTTTTGTTACTCAGTGATTCGCACTGAACTTCTAACACATGTAAAGCTTCAGGCAAACATAATTAAAGGAATTATCTCATATCACAAAAGGTTCAAGTTCCCACTGAAATGTCGAGTCAATTTAGCTGTATGCTTTTTTCAAAACATTTCTAACACGAATCACTGGAGGAACATCAATCCCTGTCTCCTTTTAACAACAGGGGAGAAAAACTTCTGTTAGAGATTGGGAAAATATGCTTGGGATCTTGCTTCAGAGTAAGGGGGTTTCAAGCTACTTTGTGGATCTCACACTCTGTTCTATGGATTCTGGAAGGCTTTGGGTATTCTTAAAGGTTTCATTAAAGATGGTCAGGAAAAGTATATATGGATTTCATATAGCTTGCTACACCTCAAACATTTCTAAAGAGGACTATGCCTCCATGGAAAAGTATCTGACATTTTACAGTCTCCAAAATGGCTGAAGACCACTAGGATTAGATCTTCTTTTGGAGCCTGGCCTTCTCTTTACTCTGGAATTCTGTGTATATTTGTTTTCAGTGACAGCTACTTCTGCAACATTTGTCTGGAGACTTTATTTCAGATGTGCCATTAGTACAGCTTCCTCTGAGCTTTTAAATCACCTCATTGGAAATGTGAAATGGTTTTGCTGTAGAGGAAAATTTGTCATATTTTTAGTATGATAGAGATGTAGAATCTGTTTCAATTTCTCTGAGGGTTGTTCTGTAGAATTCCCATGTCCAGACACTGACCTCTAAGACATTTATCCATCAAAACTTTTCATTATAGACTGGCCTTCAGGTCACATCCTCCCTTGTCTGCCTCCTGAATACAGTGAGCTAGTCATTACATAGAATGGTCATGGAAATATTGTACTAAACAAATCTTCCTGCTGATTCCACTGCCTTCATTCTCCTTCCCTTGAATTCCACAGTGAAACCAATGAGAGTGTGAAAGAGCCTGGTCAGCCAGCATCAGCTTCACCATTTTTAAATAATATCTACTCAAATAAAACATTTCTCATCTGTAGTATTTCATGTGCTTCTCCAGGATTAATTTCACTGCTGCAGTGTTACAGGTGGGAAGACTGGCTCACACAGAAGCCAGGGAGCAGAACCAAGGATAAAATTCAGTCTTTGCTTTTCCAGCCCAGTGGCCTGGCTTGAGAAGGGCAATCTGCTACAGAAGTGATGGGCCTGTATCAAACCCACATACAAAACAGACCAAGAAAAGCTGATGAGGGTTTTAGATTTAGTAGATATCTGTAATGTGAACCACTCTCTGACCATTTTTGCTTTAGTTCAAAAGACATTTAAGTGAGCCCCGATCCTATTTTAGGCACCCAAAGGCTTCATTTCCAAGAAACCTACATTAATCTTTTGACTATTTTGTGAGTTGTGTATTTTGAATGTTATTTATCTGCCCTTTTGTTTCGGAATCCAAGCATTTTTGCTTATTTATTTTGTAGTCCAGATGCTATATTTGCAACATCACCAGACAAAAATGGCTAAACAAGTCCATGAACTCCAAAGCTAAGTGAAGGAACTCTCAGCTATAATCCCACATCCCCACAGTGAAAAAGCCATGAGCTACTCTCAGCAAAAGCCTCTTTGCATGCACACATATACTCTTTTCATACCTCAGTTAGCAGTGTCAAAGCTGATTTCTCACTGCTCTGGAGTCCAATGAGCAGAACTCTGCTGTTCCCTGCATTGACTCAACCTGTGCTGCTCACAGGAGTGAGGAGCCTTCTGTGGGTAATCAAGGGCACCTTCACAGCAAAGTGCAGGCTGGTGCCATCTGTAACCCCAGCCCCATCACTACTCTTGAACTATTTAAAAGAAAAACACTGTAAAATATTGAAAACATCCTTGTATGTCTTGTTGATTGCGCCTGTTTCAGATACAAGCTGAAGCTAAGTAAAGATCTGGATGAACAGCACTAAAATGCAGCTATATTTAGGTCTCAGCATGCTAATGTTTCTATTTGTTGCACAGCCCTAAGGAATTCTTCAGATAGCTTTTATGGCATTTCTGTTGCCAGGGAAACGCCTCTCGGGGTGTGTGTGTGTGTGTGTGTGTACCCAGAGCTGCACAACCTCCATCTCCACCGGCAGACACAGAAATTCGTGTTGTGTTAAACAAGGCAAAGACACAACGAAGAAATGTCCTTCCAGGTATGTAGGTAAACACAAATGGAGGAGATGTGTTTATACCACCTCTCCTGGGACTCACAACTGTCCCTCCAGACTTACCCCACATTCCCACAGGTGTTTTGTGTTGGATGTACTTCTGGCTCACGGAGTGGGACAGCACCCACATCACAGATCAGCTCAGTAAGAACTTTAGACCTATTGTTCTCGCTGTCCTGTGGCAACACAATCACTGCCCCTTGTTCAGTTATCATCCACTTCATACTAATAATGGGGAGAGAGTTAAAAAAACATAAACTGGTCAGGACTGAAATGAGTGAGTTATTTTTTCCCTTCCCTACAGCGTTTGCTATATTAGAAAGTCACAATTTTGCAAAGTGACAGTCATGGGAAGTGACAACTATTTGGAAGATTGAAGCATCTGTCTTACTTGGTCTATGCCCCCTCGTGCCAGGAGAGAGCTGACGTGACATGATCAGAGCAGAAGTTTGGACTAAATCTTTCACAGTCTGTTAGTGCAGGCAGAGATGGCTGTTGGAGGGGCTTCTATAGCAGGAAACCACACGGTCAGCTTGGGGAGCAGGGAGGGGGCAGGCGAAGGCGGGAGAGGAAAATGAAAAAATTAATATTTCCATTTTCAAAAGCTTTTCCTTGCAGTGGCTTCTGAGCAAATGTAGGTCAGCTGTACGATCCCTTTCCCACAGGGCCAATAGGAAAAGGTTTTCCTGGTGCTGCCTTTCCCTGTCCTGATTTAAAATCTGTGCAGCTTTTTCTAAAAAGGCATCCAGCTGCTTTTGAACTGTGGGTGAGAGAGTTACAGAGAGCTAGATTTGGGCAAACTGGTGGCTGCCTACAACAGTTCTGTTAGCTCATTATTTTTTCTGTATTTAGTCAGTTTTTCATCCTTTCTTCACTCTCAGTGAAGATCTCAGTGTTTTGGGCAACTACAGATCCTGCACACCCAAAGTCCCAAGGAAATCTAATTTTTGCCGACTTTTAAAATGTTACTTTTTACTTTTGTCATGTTTCTGGTTCATAAGTGCTGTCCATAGTGAGTCTTATGAGTTCTCATGAATTTTGGTGAAAGCTTTCTTTTAGGGATATGTTGTCACCACTCTTATCTTCCTGAAGGAAGAGCTGAAATTTTGGCCTTATGAGAACTTCTTAAAGGGCATAAGACCCATTTTCCAAATAAAAGCCAATGATGGTGTACGAAAGGAGCACCCACGATGACACATCTTTTCTACATACAAAAACAATTAGTTCTTTCTTTTGGCTTGAGGTCTCAGCTTGAAATGCTTCTTTTCACATCCAATAGTCAATTCTGCCTCTCTGTGCATATTAGAAGAATATAAATATAGATGAAATCTGGAAAATCTAGCAATGGGATTGTTGCCTTTTCACAAATTCTGCCCCCAACTTTACATGCCAGTTCTACTATCCACTTCTAGATATTGGCTGCCTCCTCTGAAATTAAATTCTCGTGGCTGAGAATTTAACTGTGGCAAAGCTGGTAGTAAAGAAAGATGAGAATGGGTTCAGAATGCCATGTGCTGTACGCCTTGGAATTCGCCTTCCTCCTCTGCAGTACATCTGTCTGCACTAGTGATTTTGGGATTGTCAGTTTAGATCAGTGTTTCACTTCACAGTGGGATCAAATACAAACACACATGGCTTTAAATCTCCTTTGAGTTCCCTGAAACCTGGGGCACTTCAAGAGACAGTTTGGTTCATGGCAAAATTTCCAGAGGGCTTAGGTACATCTCAGGCTACTCTACATCATATTGTCCCATGGTGACTCCTGCTCATGACACATCTGTAGTCACAAACACTACAGCATTGCATCTTCTCTGGAAACATGCTTTTGAGTACAGGAAAAGTAGGGAAAGAGAGTCAAATGTCTCAAGGATCTTCTGGACACCAGATCTGTTTGATTTGGTTCTTTGCACCAGAAAATAAAAGCAGCCACATGGTGCTGAGAAATCAAGTGGTGTGCAACCAGTTCTGTTTCCACTGGAAACTTACTCCAGTGCCTCTGAATACAAACTGCAGGAAGGGATTTAGGTGACCAACTACTTTTTGGCTGAAGCCAAAATGACAAGATTCTTTCCTATAGCAACTTGGGGCAGGACAAACTTGAAATGTCTAATTTTTCCCTGAAGTGAATATTACAAGTCACATCGTGTTGTGCCCCAGCCCTCTAAAGTAACTTTCATGGGTGTAGGAAATCATACCAAAACACAAAGCACAATCCCTGCCTGATTTAACTTTCTGTCTCCATGCCACTGCATACATTTGTCAGATTTGTCTTTAAAGATGGATACAATTTTACAATATAGGCACAAAGATCAACGCAAAATTATTTAGGTAATTGGAAATTTGCAAAAGAATTAATTTCAATTTTCATCAAAGAAAATTGATGCAATGAAAACCTGATTCAATTACTGACGAAACCTTTGTGCTTCATTCTTTAAAGGGAGAATAGTTGAACAGATGTCTGCTGCTGAAGGTAATGATACTATGTAAGAGGATAAGCATTCACTCATTTATATATTGTTTCTTCCTTTGGTTACCTTAAACTGAAAAAAAATCAGTATTTTATAAAAGTGTTGAAAGGCAGAGAAATTAAACATTTATTCATTTTAATGTCTGTTCCACACCTGAAGAAAAACTGGGAAAAAAGGGTAACATTGAAGTGCCAGAAAGTTTCATAATGTTACTTCAGAAACATCCAGCAACCAATTCACAGTGCAGGAGGGAAAAAAGGAAGGTGCTGTATGAGGAAATGGGGAATATATCACAAGGACTAATATATATAATATCACCCATTACAGACTCTTCAGACTTTACAATTAAAGGCCATGAAGAGTTGTACTGGGTTTGTAGAACAGACAGACTTTTTGCAAGGAGGACTGTTTTGGACCTCTAATAACGCTCCACAGTTGTGAAAAGGTCATCCATGAGGGTCTGAGGACCAGAGCTTCTCATGTGGAATTAGATAGGAAAAGGTTTAATGGTCCAGGAGCAGCTGTATCTGGGATTTTTCGATGTACATTGCTCACATTACAAAGAAATAGGAGACAGCTCTTAAACTGCTTTTCAACCCCTTCCTTCCAGCGACGACCACGTTGAAAGGTGAAACTGCACAGTAACACTGCAAAGAACATTGTAGGTTGTCTTTAGTAACAGCATAATAGGGGAACATCACAGAAATAAGTAGCAATAATTATACATTTCCTTTTTTTTGTCTTTCAAAGGTCAGAGTTAAAGTCACAGAAAGAAAGTTCCATGGTATCACAAGTAGAGAGAGAGAAGAATCACTTCCATGTCTGGAGAAAACATTCTGTCTCTGTCCATACGTGACCGTATGTGGTTTTATGTATCTAGTGTAAATGACAAATACAATTTGGCTTGGAATGCAAAATCAGTTTCCAAGAAGATCTGACTGTGATTTAGGACAGTGAAATACTGGAGAACTATAATGAGCAACCTTGGCCAGTATGTGAAGGGATTTTCCTTTACCTGTTCCTTTTAATACAGGTAAACATAAAGATGAAATCATGTAGTCCCAGGACAACATGATTGAAGTACAAATTGTAGCTTCCAGACCAAAAGTGACTTTACTTCAGTATGAGATGGATTACAGAAATAATGGTAAAATGGATACTGTGACATAGACACAAAGCAGTATTTTACATCTGCATGTCTTTATGTGGGGCACAGCTAGGAAGAAAATCACTATGAGGCAGAGCAAAACTGATCCTGGTTTATATGAAACATGTCTCACCATTCATCTTTTTAAGGAATTTTGAGTTTCTACAATTTAACCTGCAAACAGGAAATAAGAACATCCCTGAAGCAGGTTTCACTCTGTTGCAAACAGAAGACAGTTCAATCTCGAAGAGGTCCCTACATCACGTGAAGTAAAAATTAGCAACAACAAAAAAGCAATTGACTATTTCAGTAGCTGTTCTACATGGTGATAGCAATATATACATACATAAATACCTAACTTTATGCTGTACTTCATTCTTCTTTGTATGCTATTTATGTGACATGGAGCAATTTAACATTTAGCACAGCTCTTAAATTAAAATCTTACATTGCCTATCCCCAAATCTCTAAAAAATCAAACAATATGAGGCATTTGAACTTGGGGTTTTGGTCCTATCTTGTTAAAGATTAAACGATTTTAACAATGCCCTTGGTTGTTCTTTGTACTAGTGACTGGGCTAATTGTCAAACATTAAGATCTATACAGAAGGATAACCTTTGTTCCCTGGAAGCACACAGCATGGGCTTGACAGTTTATTATACTGTCACTGGGAGAATTTCAGGAGTATAAACTTCATTCATTTTCTAGACAAGCTCTTCTAAGAGAATTATAATTATAAAAATTATAGGGTTCCATAAAACATCATTACTGTTACGTTTATAATATTGTACTCATTTTTTTTACATGTTATAAACACAAATCTAGATGAAATGTACTTGTTTATTAGCTTTTTGACATGAATTGACTTAAGATCAGAGAGGTTTGGCAGCAAATGAGATTTAAACTGCCACCAGGAACAGGTCAAAGAAGATAAAAATCAAACAGTTCTTGAGGTCAGCACCAACACACTCTGGGTGATCCTTGTGAAATTAAGTATGGGAGAGCAGGAAAATTAAGCTCTCCCTCAGAGGAACATTTGCAGCCTTTAGCTCCAGAGGAGATTTTCTCTCTTTTGAATGTACTGATACCGAGCCTCCAGTTTCATCAAATTGTGCCACTACCAATGTCTTTTTCCTCCCATTCATTCCCAAGTTCATATATTTATGGTGGGCTCTGATGAAGATGAAAGTCTGCAATGGCCTTCACATGGTGTTCAGTGGATGTATGAGTGTTGATGTAGACTCTAATAACCAAAACTTTGATCATATTATTATTTTCTAAGTGGATCTAATGACTTTAAAAAACTGTCTTTGCCCCTTAATCTCTTGATTAAGTTTTCCATTGAGATGTTATGAAATAAGGACAATTTAGAGTTCTACTGAAAGATTATTTTACTTTCCAGCGCAAAGAAGATTTCAGGTTTTTTCCACTTCCAATTTTTGATATACACAAAATATAACATGATCTTCCAGCTTAATGTTTTGTTGAGATGCTACACAGTCAGCTGTTGCCTAACGCAACAGTCTGTAGTTTGTTTCATAGTCAACAAATCTTATTTCAAGATCCCTTTTCTACTTTTCCTTACTGTCCTCTTCCATTATGGATGGACATGGAGTGCAACAGAAATGTTTATTATACCCCACTTTCCAGCTCTGTTTTGATGGAAGCTGAGGTCCAACACAACCACTGTAAATCCAACATTCCTCCACACGGCATAACAGTGACACACTGACAGGACACATCGGATCCTCAGTAAGTGGCAGGTAATTCAGGTAGAAAAGAGCAATTTTGTCAAACTTGTCCGCATAAGCCTTTTCAGTTTCCACCGTGTTAAACCTCTCAAGAGGATGGATACTGCTGTTATCTGTCACACAGCCAGAGACCAGCTCTGATGACTGTACTCTGACAATGTCATCGACTAAGAGGTGACAGTGGTCAAGAAGATGTCAAAGTAGGCAGAAAAAACTCTTCAACATATTTTTTAGCATTCATCCCTTGCAGGGCAAATTGTGGATTTCGAAGCTCTGAGACATCTCAGTAAAAGGTTCTTTTCATTTTCTGGGAAGACTGAGAATATTGTGTGATTTGTGTGCAGAGATACACATGAGGACAGAAGAGAATAGGGATCTGGTCTTGGATGGCTGTGATTCCATAGTCTTGTATGACTTAAAACTCTGAATTCAGATGAAAAAATGGAATTTTTTTGCTATTAATATTGTTGTGCATTTCAGGATCAGACAGTGTTTGTAAGAAGAGGATGAAGTGGGTGGGCAAATTCCTACACTCTGTACATGCAATGACTGCGTATCTTTTAAGGGAGGTGGTTTGCTGGCTCTGCTGACTGACACTTACATGCTGTGCTGTTTCCTGCTAGTTTTTATTTCTTTCCCCAGCTTAAGGTAGTTGAGAAACTCCACAATTGCAAATTGAAATGAGCTGTAAACAGTAAGCTATCAGAGATATCACATCTTGGCTCCATATGACCTGCTTTTAGCAGAGTGGGTTTAGGGTGAAATAGTACTTTCAACAAAGTTCAGTGTGCGTTCAGTATGGAACGTTGTTGAAGGGAACACATAACAGCCACTGTAAGAGACATGAAGGGCACAAAGGGCTCTGTCTTTCCTCTGAGTTGCTTTATGGGTTTTGTAGTTCTCATCTGTTAAATATGGGTCGAAGCTCCATGGAAGATGCCAAAAAGCACTCTGCTTGATAGCAGCCTTGTTGCTTTTCACTCCTTCTGAGTGTTTGAATGTTTCTGTCACAGTTCAGAAAAACACATATCAAAGCTTCAGTTCATTTTTCTTCAGAATAAATACATTCTTCCCCTTTATCTGCAATCTGAGTCTACTCATTCTCCATTTATGACATTACATTGATTTCTGGAGCTGCAGGTTGTATTGTGACATTCTCAGAGTGATGGTTGCTGTTTAGTGAGTATCAAAAATGATCAGTGTACTGTGGAAGCAAAAAAGTAAGTGCAGTGCACAGAGAGGTGCCCACAGGTCTGCTCTAAGATGCAGTTAAAAAGAAGAAAATACAGTAGATCAAGAGCTGCCACTTCCAAGCAAAGCACTTGCTTTAAGCAGGTCAGCAAGCCCACAGGGGTCAAGTGCTTTGTTGGATCAGAGCTTCTGAAAGTCTCACAGATAAATTTGTCTTATGTAGGCACTCAAACAAAGAGAGGGAGAGCATTTAAGCAGAGACTGCTTGGAGAGGGAAAATAAGGAGAAGAATGCGAAGGAAACAGGCTGGAGTCAGACTGGGACAGCAGCTTCAGAGTAAGGAATTTAACTCTTGTGTGGAAACATTCAAAGAGAGGAGAGTGAAACATTCTCAAGGTGACAGGGAGGAGGGAAGTAGCATTTTGAACAATGTCAACAGAAAAGGTCAATTGTAAAGGGTGAATTGAAGGGTCAATAACAAAAGCAAAATTCTTTACTTTTGCAAGAATGATGTAACATCCATTGGGGTTCTGGCAAATAGAAATATATAAGTCAAATTGTGACATCTTCAATCAGGTTTAGCCTCACTCTTACACAGACACAGTCACCACTGAAGCCATAGATGCCAACATAGTATAATTAGTCATATATTTCTCACCTGTTTAAAAAAAACAAAAAGATTTTATGGGAGTGAAATTGCATGCATGAAAAACCAGATGCTCCATAAAAAGACTAAAAGAACAGACTGTATATATGGGATTAAAATAAATAGTGCTGTCTTGTGCATCTGCTTCTTTTAGAGCATCAACATGAGCTGAACAGTCGATGCTGCAAAATTCTTTTAACTGGCACAGACATTTGCTAGTTAAGTGACTGCCCTGCTCCCAGCCTCACATTTATTCTCTCCATTGGGAACACCTCATAATTCTTGCCCAGACTGCAATTTAGATGGGCACAGTGCAAAATGCTGAACAAAACAATGATGCATAGGGGGCAGATAAGCTGCCAACAGAGAGCACAGGAACTACTGTAAGGAATGGAAAAAAACCATTGCACAGGGAAGATAATGCATAGATTTACACCTGCTCAACATTACTAGTCTGTCAGCAGCACAAGGCCTGCCTGCTTTTATTTTTCACAGACAGTGAGGCCATCAGAGTGGTCTCCTGGCACCTTCCTGCCTGATCTGAGGGTCACTGGGGTGCTGTGTTATGGAGCAGGTCCTGGACCCAGACAAGATTCATATCTATACAGATAGAGGTTCTTTTCTCTGTCTTTTCTCATCCTACCAGGGATTTCTTACAAAGGTCCTGACCCTGGAGTCCTCTGTTCCTGCCCCAGAGGACAGCTGGACATCCCTGCTTTCCCTGTCCATTCACTCACTACTAATGAAAGAAGCAGCTGCCTTCCCTAAGGAAGCCTTCTGTGTAAAGTCATTGTTTCATCGTTTCTTTCTCTGAGAGGTACTGATTTTTTTTGATCTGCATCACCAGCTGTTGTGGTTTTAAGTAGCCAGAGTTTTT
>WEIV01029143.1:67588-96219 GCA_013390005.1 Calyptomena viridis | reverse complement strand
ACTGGGGCCCCTCCAGCCAAAAGGGCCCACTCCCAAAAGACTCCTGTCCCTGTCCCTGGAGTTGAGCTCCGCCAAGATCACAGCCTTTGTCTCTGAGGCCAACTATATCAGCCTGGCTGCTGAGCGGACCTCGGTGAGCTGGCATGGCAGTGCCCTGCATGGCTACTGCCCCGAGCTGGCCGCTGGCTTTGATGGACACAGCATCTTCAGCTTCAAGGAAGTGGAGGTGAAACTGCTGCCAGAGCTGGAGGAGGTCGTCCGGCACCGCGACGCCTTCCCCACCCTGCGCACCCTCCGCAACCGTGGCTGGGCCTTCTCCTTTGCCAGCGTGACCATCGAGTTCCCCTACCAGTACGACTTCTCCCGCACACTGGACGCTGCCGTGGGTGTGCAGAAGTGGCTGAAAGGCCTTCACCGGCCTGGGCGCCCCACCAGCACGGCGCTGCCCCCTGACCTCCTGCTCAAAGTGACCCACTTCTCCTGGGTCTTCCTGGATGATGTCTTTGAGGTCAAGTTACGAGACAACTATGAGCTGATGAAGGATGAGAGCAAGGAGAGTGCCAAGCGCCTGCAGCTGCTGGATGCCAAGGTGGCTGCGCTGAGGAAGCAGCACGGTGAGCTGCTGCCTGCCCGCAAGATCGAGGAGCTCTATGCCTCTCTGGAGAAGAAGAACATCGAGATCTACATCCAGCGCTCGCGGCGGCTCTATGCCAACACACCCATGCGGAGGGCCCTCCTCACCTGGACCCTGGCCCACCTGGAGCTGGTGGCCATGGCGGATGAGTCCTTCCATGGCACGGAGCGTGTGTTGGAGCAGATGAGGGACCTGGATGATGTCAGCCCATTCCCCCCTGAGGGTCTGGATATGGTCACGCAGTGGTGCCGCATGATGAAGGGCAGAGTTGGCAGCTTCTTTGGTGAGTTGCTTCATGTGAGGGTGCCCTGGGAGGACAGGACGATGGCTGCATGGCCTGGGTCCCAGGACAGGGACCTGCTGGCACCATGTATAACCAAGCAGGGAGCACGATTTTTAGAGGTTCAGGGGAGCAGAAAGGGAGCAGAGATGTGACAGGACAATGGCTCCTACTGTGGCTCAGAATTGGGAACTGGGGCAGTGTCCCTTTGCTGCCCCATCTCTCAGCCCTTCCTCCTCCCCGCAGTGCGGATCCGTGACTACCCTCGCTACCTCTTTGAGATCCGGAACTGGCAGCTCTCTGGCCGGCTGATTGGAGCCGAGCAGTGTGGCCAGGCCTGCTCCCGGCGCCGCCAGGTCCTGAAGCTGGGGCTGCCCTGGGGGGATGCGACGGTGGAGAGGAACATGCCACCCTTGAAGTTCTACCATGACTTTCACTGTAAGAGCTGGAGGAATGGGGGGCTCTGTGCCAGGGTAGGGACGAGACTCCGTGGGATGTGCAAATGGTTGAGCCATTCTCTGTGTTTCCAGCTGTGATCTCCCAGTACACCATTGTGTGGGGGCCCTGCTGGGACCCGGCCTGGACCCTGATCGGCCAGTGTGTCGATCTTCTCACTAAGCCCTCAGAGGACCCCAGTGCCCCGTTGCCCTGGTGGGACAAGAGCCGCCTTCTTTTCCATGGAGACTGGCACATGGACATTGAACAGGCCAACCTGCACCAGCTGGCCACTGAGGTGGGTGGCGCTGGGATGGGGAACAGAGCGCACCGTGGGGTCAGCTCTCACCTGCTTCTCTTCATGTTTGTCCTTGCAGGACCCCTACAATACCACAGAGAACATGCACTGGGAGTGGAGCCAACTCTCCTTCCACTGGAAGCCAGGGCAGTTTGTCTTCAAGGGCAACTTGGATATCAATGTTCGAACAGCCTCCAAGTGAGTGTGGGCCCAGGAGCGTGGGGACTCCCACCAGTGTCAGGGAGTGACTGGGGTCTCTTTCTGCATTCAGGTATGACGACTGCTGCTTCCTGCACCTGCCTGACCTGTGCATGACACTGGACCTGCAGTGGCTGTGCCATGGGAACCCCCATGACCACCACGGCGTGGTGCTGCGCTCCCCTGAATTCCTGCCCGAGGTGCCAGTGGGGCAGCAGTATGACTCCTACCGTGCCTTCCGCTCCGAGAACCTCAACCTCTCCATCCGGATGGACCTGACACAGCCCAGTAAAGGTGGGTAATAGCATCGTGGGGATACCTTGGGGACCAGGGGGTTTGAGCTGGTTTGAGCAATCCTTACTGGTCCTGGCTTGGGTGTTGCCATATCCCTGCCCCATGGTGCTGACAGCAGGTGTATTCTCAGAGCACTCCCAGCCCCGGATCCTACTCTACAGCAGCACCCTCCGCTGGATGCAGAATTTTTGGGCCACCTGGACCAGTGTGACACGGCCCATCTGCCGTGGGAAGCTCTTCAACAATATGAAACCCAGCAAGAAGAAGCTGGGGCAGCATTACAAGCAGTTGTCCTACACTGCACTCTTCCCTCGGCTGCAGGCAAGTCCCAGGGGTGGGGGTCTGGTGTTAACTCCCTGCTCTGCCTGCACTGGGCTCTCAGCCCTTGCTCTCTGCTCTCTTCCAGGTGCACTACTGGGCCTCCTTTGCCCAGCAGCGGGGGATCCAGGTGGAGTGCTGCCAGGGACACATCTTCACTCGTGGCACTCAGCGGCTCATCCCACAGGGTGAGTGGGAATCCTGCCAGCAGCACTTCCAGGTACAGCAGGGCTCTGGCTGACCCCTCTCCCTGTCCCTCAGCTGGCACAGTGATGCGACGCCTCATTTCGGAGTGGAGCATCACACAGATGGTGAGTGACCTGAGCCAGGTCACTGTGCACCTCATGGCCTCAACTTGCGATGAGAATGCCGACCACCAGCTCGACACCCTGGTGAAGAAAACCCACCTGCTGAGCCTGTCCTCCCTCACCTACCAGCGGCACAGCAACCGCACAGCTGAGGAGGTACCGCTGCAAATACAGGGCACAGCAGCCTGTGCTGGCCTGGTGGCATCCCTGGGACAAGGGGACCTTGGTTTTTGGATGCAGTGGGGGAGGGATTTGGCTAGAGAGGAGACAGCCTGCAGGGCTTCTCATCTCCCAGGCACCTGGTCTTGTTCCACCCACATCATCCCTGGCATGAGCCCATGCTGGGGTCTCTGGTGGTCCCCCAGGATCTGATCCCCACAAGGTCTGCAGGGCCTGACAGGGCTCCCAGCTCCTGTGTGTGAGGCTGCTGGTCAGGGGCTGGTGATGCTGAGGCTCTGACCATCTGTGCCCAGGAGCTGCCCCTGCGTGATGGGGATGATGGTTTCCACACGCACCAGCTGCACTTGGTGGACCTGCGGGCGTCGTGGACCACCACAAACCGGGACATCGCCTTCGGCCTCTACGATGGCTACAAGAAAGCGGCTGTGCTCAAGCGCAACCTGTCCACGGAGGCCCTGAAGGGGCTGAAGATTGACACACAGCTCCAGGCCAAGAAACTGAAGCGGGGCCCACTCTCTGCTCACTCCATCCCTGCCAGAGTGACTGCTCCCATCACCAGTGGCCGTCCCGAGAGAGCCTCTTCAGGGGGTGAGCAAGGCCCAAAGCCATCACCCTGTACCTCCCAGCCAGCCCTCCACAGCCTTGCACTGACCCTTTCTCCCATCCCAGGGGCCTACATGCTGCAGAAGCTCATCGAGGAGACAGACAAGTTCGTGGTATTCACAGAGGAGGAGTCAGGAGCCAGTGAGCAGCTCTGCGGCATCGCTGCCTGTCAGACCGACGACATCTACAACCGCAACTGCCTCATTGAGCTGGTGAACTGCCAGGTACCTGCTTGGACCCACGGCCTGGCTGTGAGAGGGGCTGTGCCTGGCCCAGAAAGGTCTGTCCAAACCCTAGGGTCTCTCCCCCCACAGATGGTTCTGCGTGGTGCAGAGACGGAGGGCTGTGTGATTGTGTCTGCTGCGAAGGCCCAGCTGCTGCAGTGCCAGCACCACCCCGCCTGGTACGGGGACACGCTGAAGCAGAAGACATCCTGGACGTGCTTGCTGGATGGCATGCAGTACTTTGCTACAACAGAGAGCAGCCCCTCCGAGGGGGAACATGGGCAGCTCTGGCTGGAGGTAAGTGACTGTGGGGCTGTGATGGATGAGCTGCATGGGGGACGGGCAGTGCTGTCAGTGCCCTGACCAAGGCAGGGAGAGCGGGGACAGCCAGTGGTACCTCCTTGCCTTCCCAGGTGAAAAATATTGAGGAGCATCGGCAACGGAGCCTGGACTCAGTGCAGGAGCTGATGGAGAGCGGGCAAGCAGTGGGGGGCATGGTCAGCACCACTACAGGTACTGCCCACAGCACTGGCTGCTGTGCCTACCCTAGCCCTGATCATGTGTGACCCCAAGGCTGGTGGAGCTGAGAGCACCTGCCCTGTCCCTGCATGGCTCTAGGAGCTGGCTGATGCTCTGAGCCCTGCACCATGAAGTCCCCAACTCGCTGGGAGATAGCTCTCTGACCATGGTGCCTCTGCCTACCCCCAGACTGGAATCAGCCCTCAGAAGCCCAGCAGACCCAGCAGGTGCAAAGGATCATTTCTCGCTGCAGCTGCCGCATGTACTACATCAGCTACAGCCATGACATCGACCCTGAGCTGGCCACGCAGATAAAGCCCCCTGAGACTCCTGCCAACCAGGAGAAGGAGGATCTGCTGAAGAAGCAGGAGGGTGGGTACATCCAGGCAGTGTGCCTTGGGGAGTAGAGCTCTGGGCTGACTCAGACCTGGCTAACTCCAGGTTCTGGCCCTGCTGAGGTCAGAGGGATGCATACAGGAGCAGTCCCCAGCCCCTGCAGTGCATCAGATGATGCTGGACATGCTATACTTGCTGGAACCAGTGTAACCACCATTCATCTCTGGCTGGTCCCATTTCTGGCTATGCTGAGGCCCCATTTTGTGTCCCTGCCCTTTTGTGTCCCTGCAGGAGCTGTAGACACCTTCACACTGATCCACCATGACCTAGAGATCTCTACCAACCCCGCACAGTATGCCATGATTCTTGACATAGTCAACAACCTGCTGCTGCATGTGGAGCCCAAACGAAAGGTACCCACGGG
The DNA here is from genome assembly GCA_013390005.1 of Calyptomena viridis. Classification (NCBI taxonomy): domain Eukaryota; kingdom Metazoa; phylum Chordata; class Aves; order Passeriformes; family Eurylaimidae; genus Calyptomena; species Calyptomena viridis. The sequence continues at coordinate 91,168 of WEIV01029143.1, read as the reverse complement.
ATTTCAGGTCACCATGTCACTCACTGCACTCAGACAGTACTAACCTTCCTCTGTGCCTGTGTCCAGGAGCACAGTGAGAAGAAACAGCGGGTGCGGTTCCAGCTGGAAATCTCCAGCAACCCTGAGGAGCAGCGCAGCAGTATCCTACACCTGCAAGAGGCTGTGCGGCAGCACGTGGCCCAGATCCGGCAGCTGGAGAAGCAGATGTACTCCAACATGAAGGTGAGCCCACATCCAGGCAGTGCCTGCCTCCCTGGGATCCCCACTCCCAGGCAAAGGGTGCTGAGGGTTGTCTGTCCTTCAGTCCTTGAAGGATGACAGCAAAAATGAGATCCTGCTTGACCTGAACCACAAGCTGCAGCAGCAGCTGAGTCAGGAGAAAGCTGATCTGCAGCTGGAGAGCGAGGAACTGAACATACTGATCAGGTAGGACAAAGGGAAATGGCTTCAAACTAAGAGCAGGTTGGGACTGGATATTAGGAAGAAATCATTCCCTGTGAGGGTGGTGAGGCCCTGGCATAGGTTGCCCAGAGAAGCTGTAGCTGCCCCATCCTGGAAATGCTGAAGGCCAAGTTGAACGGGACCTGGGATAGTGGAAGGTGTCCCTGCCCATGGCAGGGGGTTGGAACTGGATGGTCTTTAAAGTTCCTTTCAACTCAAAGCCTTCTATGATTCTATGATCTCTAGCTTCCCCCTTACTCAGGGCTCCCACATCCCAGTGCTCTCCTCCCTGCTGCAGGTGCTTCAAGGACTTCCAGCTGCAGCGAGCCAACAAGATGGAGCTGCGAAAGCAGCCGGAGGACGTGAGTGTGGCACGGAGGACTGAGTTCTACTTTGCCCAGGCCCGCTGGCGCCTGACAGAGGAGGATGGTCAGCTGGGCATAGCCGAGCTGGAGCTCCAGCGTTTCCTCTACAGCAAGGTGTGGAGTTGGCCGGTGGTTTCCACAGCCCCCAAACTGTGGACAGGGATGTGCAGGGCTGACAGGTTTGTCCACACAGGTCAACAAGTCTGATGATACAGCCGAGCATCTGCTGGAGCTGGGCTGGGTGACAATGAACAACCTCTTGCCTAACGCTGTGTACAAGGCAAGTGGCAGCCTGGGGGAGCAGCTCTTCATGCTGGGGACACACGGAAGGCCTGTCCAGAGTGGCCTGTCCTCACCCCAGCCACCCGTCCTCTTCCCTGCAGGTGGTGCTACGTCCTCAGAGCTCCTGCCAGTCCGGCCGGCAGTTGGCACTGAGGATTTTCAGCAAGGTCCGGCCACCCGTGGGAGGCATCTCCATCAAGGAGCATTTTGAGGTGCCGGGGCCAGGCTGGGAGCTGTCAGGGTCCCCATGGGGCAACAGGCAGCATGTGCCTGGCTCTGACATGTCTCCCTCCCCACAGGTGAACGTGGTACCTCTCACCATCCAACTGACCCACCAGTTCTTCCACAGGATGATGGGTTTCTTCTTTCCTGGCCGTAATGTGGAGGAGGAGGAGGTGGGGGATGAGGAAGATAAGTCCAAGCTGGTGACGACAGGTGAGAGGCTCATGATCACCCTCCTCCCTGGATATCCTTGAGAAGCTCTGGCTGCATGTCCAGGTTGTTTGTGGGCAGCTGCTGGCAGGCTATGTGTTGAGGAACGGGGATTTGTGGTCTCCCCTGTGGATAGGGAGCTGGTGGGAGGGTCTGGGTCATGGTTAACCCCCAGCTGGACACTAGCCACCACCTCCCACCCTGTTTTCCCCAGGGATCCCTGTGGTGAAGCCACGGCAGCTGATCGTGGCCGATGACTCACTGGGCCCAGGGAAGGGAGTTGCTCAGGGACTGAATCGGACATCAGGGGTCAGAAGATCATTCCGAAAAGCACCCGAGGTACCTCCTGCTGTCTTGAGGGAGGAATCTGGGGAAGCCCTGCTGTGGTGTCAGTCTGTTTTTCCTTGGCTGCAGAGCTGGGCAGCCATGTCCTCCCCCGCTTGGTTGCCTTTTTTCTCCTCCTTCCTCCCACCATGAGGATTTGCATCCTTTACAACCTGGCGCCTGCACGCTTGATGTGATCCCTGCAGCATCTCATATTTCTAACACCATGCCAGAGCAGCTCTCACCTCTCCCTGGTGAAGCAATGCCATGGTCTAGTGCCCGGCTGTCCCTTCCCTGCTGGTTCCTGGCTGTGTCCCCTCTCCTTCCCTTCTGCTCATGGCTCCTGCTCTGTCCCCAGCATCCCGTGGATGACATCGACAAGATGAAGGAGCGTGCAGCCATGAACAACTCCTTCATCTACATCAAGATCCCGCAGGTGCCACTCTGTGTCAGCTACAAGGTGTGAGGCTGGTGGGATGGGGTGTGCTGGGGTGGCCTGAGGCATCATCCCACACTGCCTGACACCCCTGTCACCCAGGGTGAGAAGAACAGTGTGGACTGGGGTGACCTGAACCTGGTGCTGCCGTGCCTGGAGTACCACAACAACACATGGACATGGCTGGACTTTGCCATGGCAGTGAAGAGGGACAGCCGCAAAGCCTTGGTGGCACAGGTATGTGAGGCCCCATCCCACTTCCTGCTCCAGAGGCTGCTGGAGCTGCTCTGCCCAAATCAGAGGTGGCAACCCCAGGGTGGATGGCACATTCTCCAGAGTGGGAAGCAAACACAGTGGCTCAGCAGCTCAGGCTGTCACCCTTGCCAAGGGGCCCGGGTGTGGCCATGGGGTGCTGAGCCCCCTAAATCCTGGGGCAGGTGATCAAAGAGAAGCTACGCCTGAAGCCAGCGGCGGGTGCAGAGGCCCGAGGGAAGCTGGAGAACAAATCGGACGGGACCATCCAGCAGCAGGAGGAGGACGAGAAGGCACGTCTGCTCATCGGGCTGAGCGTGGGCGAGAAGAACCCCAGCAAGAAGTCGATCTTTGGCAGGCGCAAATGACAGCAGCACCCGGCAGGCCGGGAAGAGACTGGGATGCCCTGTGCTCCCCCCTCTTGGGGGGCACCCTTAAGGCGGAGTGGGGGCTGCCCTGCTCAACACGGCGATGCCCAAGTCAGGGATTAGCCACACGCAGGCCCTCAGCAGCCCTGTCGCTGCAGGGTAGGGGTGCAGCGGCACAGGGATGTGGGGCACAGGGTGCTCCGGGGCTGCTTTGTGGGGCGCAGACCTTTGTGCCAAGGGCTCCCACAAGCTTCCCCCCTCCCTGCTGTGTGGGTGCTGGGCTCAGCCCCTGGGCCTGGTGAAGCAGCAGGATCGCTCCAGGCTGGGAGAAGGGGGAATGGAAGAGTTTAAATAAAGAGTTTTTAATTTGGAACAGTCTTGGGCCAGTGACTTGTTTCTCACTTCCCCGTTCACCCCACAGTGCCCCCCTCTCAGCCCGGCAGTGCCACATCCGTGGGGGCTTCACCCCTTGCCCTTCCTTGGGAGTTGCTTGGGGCACCCACTTTGGGGGCTCAGGGCACCCCTGCATTGGCCATTGCCCTGGGTTCAGCCTGTATACTGAGCCCTTTCAGGTCTCCTCCATAAAGCTCATCAGTGCCCGGGGCCATGCTGGGGCTCAGCGGGGGCTGCAGGCCTTAGGGCTGCAGCAAGTGGGGTGCAAAGGGAGGAGGAAAGGTTGAAGGGGGAACCCCAAAGGGGGTCCTGGAGGGAGGGCAGGATCAGGCACGGGGACCATGGACACTCTGAAGTGTGTAGGGAGGGTCCCCCATCAGGGGCGGGATCAGTCACGGATGGGTGAGCAACTCCAAAGTGTGTAGGGGGGCGGTGCCGGAGAGTGGTGGGGTCGGTCACGGGTGGGCGTCGCGGTGCAAGGAGCAGCATCGCCGCCGTGCCCCGGGGCGGGGGGTGGTCGCGGCGGGCGNCGAGGAGCCGCCGCTGCCCGGCTGGCCGCTGCCGCAGCTCGTCTCGTTGTTCCTGCCGGAGTTCCCCGTCCGCCCCTCCGCCCGCCAGCAGCAGCTCAAGGTGCCGTCCCGGGGCCCCCACCCTCCGAACGGGATCCCGGTGCATCCGAACGGGATCCCCGACCGTCCTCCTGGGGCGCCCGCGCATCCCGCATCCTGCCCCGGCAGCCCCGGGCGCCCTAACGGGTCTCCTCGCACCCTGTACCGGGGTTCCTGCTCGCTCTATCGGGGTTCCTGCACGTCCTACCGGGGTTCCCCAGCGCCCTGAGCATCCTCCTGGCGCCGTCCGTGCCACCATCCCGTCATCGCCGGCCGTCTTACCGAGCTCTCCCCGCACGCTGTACCGGGTCCCTGTGCATTCTACTGGCGTCCCTGGCCGTCCCGCCGGGTTCCCTTCTATCCCTGCCGGGCCCCCGAGACCCGTGGTCGAGTCTCTGTGTGTCCTACCAGGGTACTTCTGCATGCCACCATAGTCCTTCAGGTGTCCCACCGGGGTCCCGTGTGTACTACCGGGGTCCTGTGCATTCTATCAACATCCACCGCTGCCGTGCTGGGGTCCCCGTGCCTCTGTCCCCCATGTTCCTGTGCCCCGTACTGAATCCACATGTGTTCCTGTGCCCCACACTGGGTCCCCATGTATCCCCGCTGGGGTCCCTATTGGGTCCTCCTGGTCCTCATGTGTCCCCAGTCTTCTTTGAGTGCTCTGTGCCCCCTCCCCTGCAACCTCCCCATCCTGAGAATCACAAGCGCATCTCTCTGGAGTGCTCAGATCCTGTTCCCCCCCCCCTCCCACCACCTCCAGATCCTGGGCTTCGTGGCCAAAGGCTCCTTCGGGACCATCCTCAAAGTGCTGGACTGTGGGCGGGAGAAAGTCTGTGCCGTGAAGGTGGGTGCTGCCCTCAAGGCCCATGGGTGCCCCCAGCTGCCCTTGTCCCCCCCCTGACAGCCCTTCACCCCCCACCAGGTCATGCCCAAAGTGGAGGTGCTGCGCCGCGACACCCTCAAGCAGTGCAAGGAAGAAGTCAGCATACAGGTTAGAGGGGGACCGAGGAGGGACCCCAGCCCACGGAGGGGTTTAGGGTGACCGTCGGGGGACATCAGGAGGCTGTGGGGGCTGCGGGTGGAAGGTGGCAGAAGCGGGGTCCCTGGCCCCCCATGGCCCCTCACCCCGGGGGCCGCTCACCCTCTTTGCTTTGTGTCCCCAGAGACAGGTCAGGCACCCGTTTGTCCACGGGCTGGGGGACAGCTGGCAGGGCCAGCGCCACCTCTTCATCAGTGAGTGACCATCTGCCCGCGGGCTCGCCCTGGCCCCCCCTGCCCGTGCACGTGTCCCTGCCGCCTGCACACGTGTCCCCGCACACGCGCACGCTCCCCCCGCGCTGCCCACTGCCCCGTGGGGATCCAGGCGCTTGGCTGCCGGCTCCCGTCTGCCATCCCGCCCCCACCACAGGCATGAGGATGGCGGGACAGGGATGGACACAAGGCACAGTGGGGCAGTGACCAGTGTGGGGGTGAACAAAGCACCCCAGCTCTGCTGCCTATCTGGCCCCTCAGTGGCTCTGTCACCTCAGTCCCTGCACAGTTTGCATGTTCCCAGTGCCTGTGTGACCCCAAGGACCATGTGGCTTTGATACCTGTGTGGCCACAGTGCCTGTGCCACCCTGAGGCTCATGTGACCATGGTGCTTGTGTGTTCACAGTGCCCACATGTCTCTACTGTCACCATGGTACATGGCCCCAGTTTTTGCATGTTCCCATGCCACCTTAGTATTGATCTGGTTATATTGACCTGGTGCTTGTGCCACCTTGATGCCCCTATAACCCCAGTGCTTCCATCACCTTGGTGCATGGCCATGGTGCCCATGTCACAGGGGTACATGACCCCAGTGCCCTCCAGTGCCCTCCCTGCCCCTGTGTGCCCATGCCACCCTGGTGTCCCTTGTGCCAGCCCGGTCCTATAGGACAGCCCATTGGTAAGGTACATCACCTGTCCCGGCAGTGTGCACCTACTGCAGCACTGGGGACCTGCACGCACTGTGGCGCGCTGCCGGGTGCTTCGCCGAGGCCACCGTCCGCCTGTTTGCCGCTGAACTCGTGCTGGTGCTGGGTGAGTGACCCTCCATGCCAGGGACAGCCACCACTGTCCCCACTGACAGGGACCTGCAGGCAGGGTCAGCCATCCCCAAGGTGGGCAGCTGCCTGCTTGGTGCCCTGGGGTGGCCATGGGCACTGCACTGGGAGGAACATGTGGCATTGATGGCTCTGTCTTCTCCCCAGTGTACCTACATGACCTGGGCATCATGCATAGAGATGTGAAGGTGGGTGGCAGCAAGGCTGGGGGGCTGGAGGATGGGATGGGGGGGGTCTCTGAACCCCTGGCATGGAGAGGCCACCTCAGTGCCTGTCTAATTTCAGATGGAGAACATCCTCCTGGATGAGAGAGGTAAGAGTATAGTGGCATTGCTGTGGGGACACCTCATTTGTGGGGACAGCCTGTCCATGGGGACACTGTCTCTGTGGGTTTCCACACTGTGTCTGGCCCCACAGGACACCTCAAGCTCACCGACTTCGGCCTCTCCCGGTACCTGCAGTGGGGTGAGCGAGCCCACACCATCTGTGGTACCCTACAGTACATGGGTAAGGGGGTGATGGGGGTGTGGGAAGGGGAACAGCCTCCCCAGGCACTCACCCACTCATCCCCACAGCCCCGGAGGTGCTGAGTGGGGGGCCCTACAGCCATGCAGCTGACTGGTGGTCCCTGGGAGTCCTGCTCTTCGCTCTGGCCAGTGGGGAGGTGAGAATCACAGTGTGGGAGGTATAGGAGCACCCCAGGGAGACACTGAATTCACTCCATGCCTCCCCAGTTCCCTGTGGCACCGGCGGGGGACCATGTGGCCATGCTGGAACGTGTCAAACAGAGCAGCTATGAGAGCCCACCGGCCTTCAGCCCTGAACTGTCCCGGCTGCTTGCTGAGGTAATCCTTCTGCCTGGATTTTGGGGCCCCATTGGCCCTCCAGGTTGGATCTCGAGGTCTCCATCACTCACTGTTTTCCCTGTCCCCAGCTGCTGTGCCACAACCCCCTGTACCGCCTGCGCTACCTCCATCACTTCCAGGGCCACCCCTTCTTCCGTGGAGTGGCCTTTGACGCTGACCTGCTGCAGAAGGACCCGGTGGTGGTGGCAGTGGCCCCGCGACCCCCTGAGCAGCCCCCGCCCGACCCAGCCTCCTTCGCCGACTTTGACTACGACCTCGACGCCGCCCCGGACCGGCCCTGGCCTGGCTGAGCCACCACGGCTGGGACCCTCGGCATCGCTCAGGGACACCCCCCTACCCCGCAGCGGGTCGGACCCTGCTGGGCCGGGTCCCCCAAGGGGTACACCCTAACCTCATCCCCGGGTACCTCAACTCTGTACCTCTCCCCGCGGGAGCAATAAACCCGAGAGCCGCGGGCACTGCTGCGGGTGCTGCCCTGACTCCTGCAAAAAAGGGAAAGCGGGACCACCGGGGTGAGGGTGCGGGTCTGAACCCCCCTCATTCGGGTCAGGGCTGGAGCAGGTGTGAGGGACCGTGTAGTGCTGGTTCCCCCGGGACAGGCGCTGCTGTGTCGGTGTGTCGGTCGGTCCGTCCGCAGCGCAGGAGATGGGGGCGGGACCGAGCACGAGGCCACGCCTACTCCCCCTCCCACCGCCGGGCAAAGCCCCGCCCCTAACGGCCGCCCCGCGGAGTGACGCCTGCGCGGAGCAGCCAATCAGAGCCGCGCGTGGTTTTCAAACCGGCGGCGCGCGGGCAGCGGCGGCACGGGGCCCGGGGACCGAGACCCCGAGACCCGAGACCAACCGGGCGGCTCCGGAGCCGACACCGAGACCGTGAGCGGGGCCAGGACCGTTCCCGGGCCATGCAGGCCGCCAGGACCCCCGCTGTGAGTGCAGGCCGGGACTTGGGGGAGGTTTGAGTGTCCCGGTGAGGCGGCGGGGCCACACCCGGGCATAGATCCCGGAGGGGGCGGAGGGCCCGGTGCGACCTGGAGCGCTCACGGTATCTCTGTATGAGGTGGGGGGACGCTGCCGGTGCTGCCGCCGGTGACCCCCCGGTGTCCCCCCCAGGCGCAGAAGCGGCCCCGGCGCACCCCCCTGCAGGAGCTGCAGCTGCAGTCGGGCGCCGACCGGACCAGCCTGACCCCGCTGTTCCGCCGGCTGCGGCTCAAGGTCGGCGTGCGGGGGGTAACGAACGGAACGGGGAGGGCTGCTAGGGTGTACTGGAACTGGGGGGATGGGGAGTACTGAGGTAGTGGACGGGCGTATCTACTGGGCTGGGGGGCATGGTGAGACTGGGCTGCCCGAGTGCAGGGGTAAAGGACAGGGCTGCCCTGACCTTCTCTTTACTCCAAATGTCCTGTAGGATCATGACTGTCCCACCCCAGTGTACTGTGCCCGGGGCCTCCGCAGCAGCGTCACCGCTGTGCCTTGCACCCAAGCACGAAGTGGTACCCTGGTCCCACCCGGCAGCACCACCCCGGGACCCCGCAGCAGCACCACTTCGGAGCCCCTCAGGACTTCCACCCTGGGCCTCAGCAACTCTGAGCTCCCCAGGACTTCTACCCTTAAGCCTGATCCCTCTGAGGCCCTCAGCAATTCCATCCTTATGCCTGATGCCTTGGTGCCCCCCAGCAGCACCAGCCCAGAGGCCCCTGGCAGTCCTAGCCCAGGGCCCAGCACCCCAAAGCCCTCTGAAAACACCGTGCCAGCCCCTCTGTGCAGCCCAGTCCTGGGGCCCAGTGTCACTGTGCCAGCCTCCCTGTGCAGCTCCATCTCAGTGCCCAGCACCCCAGAGTCCTCTGGAAACACTGTGCCAGCCCCTGTTTGCAGCCCAGTCCTGAGGCCCAGCACCCCAGAGTCCCCTGGCAGCACTGTGCCAGCCCCCCTGTGCAGCTTTATCCTAGGACCCAGCACCCCAGAGCCTCTTGACAGCACTGTGCCAGTCTCCCTGTCCACCTCCATCCCAGTGCCCAGCACCCCAGAGTCCCCTGGCAGCACTGTGCCAGCCCCCCTGTGCAGCTCTATCCTGACATCCAGCACTCCAGAGCCTCTTGACAGCACTGTGCCAGTCTCCCTGTCGAGCTACATCCCAGTGCCCAGCACCCCAGAGTCCCCTGGCAGCATCATGTGCAGCCTAGTTGTTGGGCCCTGCATCCTGGAGTCCCCTGGCAGCACCACTCCAGGGCTTCCCAACATCATTAGCTCAGTGCCTTGCACCCCAGACACCATAAGCAGCACTGCTCTAGCTCCCTGTACCTCTGTGTCCCCTGGCAGTGCCAGCACAGCCTCCCGCACCCCAGGGACCCCTGGCACCAGCTCCACCCCACAGAAAATGCCTTTTCATGGGTGGCGAGCAGCACCCCCAGACTTTTCCTGCAGCCCTGTGGCCTCCCAGTCCCCATCTGGAGATGGGAGTGCTGGTCCTCTGCCTTGCCAAGGCACCCCTGAGGGAGCCAAATCCCCCACCTCTGCCCCCCCAGAGCAGAGCCCACCTGGACTCCCTCCCATCGAGGCAAGTGGGTTGGAGCCTGCCAGGTCTGAAGCAACCATCACCCCTGTGACCTCTCCTGAGTCGGCCCTGGGTGCCATGTCCTGGATGTTGCCGCTGGTGTGGTTAGAGAAGACCCTCAATGCCTCATCTCTGCTGGAATCCCTGCGGCACAGCCTGCCCCTCCACATGCCACAGCAGGATGCCAGCAGCAGCACGACCCCCGTGCCCACCGTGGTGGCCGGCACCAGCACGACCCCCGTGCCCACCGTGGTGGCCAGCACCAGCACGACCCCCGTGCCCACCGTGGTCTCTAGCACCAGCACGAGCCCCGTTCCCACGGCGGTCATTGGCACCAGCATGACCCCCGTGCCCACCATGGCCATCGGCACCAGCACGACCCCCGTGCCCACCGTGGTCTCTAGCACCAGCACGACCCCCGTTCCCACGGCGGTCATTGGCACCAGCATGACCCCCGTGCCCACCATGGCCATCGGCACCAGCATGACCCCAGTGCTCACTGCGGTCACTGGCACATTCATGACCCCTCGGGACCTGTGGGAGAAGAGCATAAACACATCTGGGGGAGGCCTCCCCTGTGCCAAAGACAGCGCTGCTGAAACGGACTCCCTGCTCTGGCAGTGAGTATGAGGACATGCCCCCCTGAATGGGGCTGTGGCACCCGCGGGCTGTCCTTGCCCTAAGCCCTCTCTCTGTCCCCAGTTGTCCCCGGGAGCAGCTGAAGACCCTGTCACGGGCAGAGCTGGAAGGGCAGCTGGAGAGCACGCTCATCATCATTGAAGCCCTCTCGCTTCAGCTGCGTGGCTGGCAGGAGAGCCAGCAGCTGCTGTCTGGTGTGGGACCAGCCGAGCAGAGGGATGCGCTCACACAGACAGACATCGCCCACCCCAAAGGGGTAAGAGTCCTCTCTGAGGTGGTGCCACCCCTTTCCCCACAGTCTCGGTGCCGTGACAGTGCCCATGTGCCGATGGGCAAGACAGTGACCCTGGCTGGGCTGCAGCCCACTGGAGTGGAAGTAAAGCAGGGCTGCTGCAGCACGGCATCACGCGCCCGGTGCTGCATTATCATGCCCGGATCAACGGGCTGAGTTTGCTGGATTTGAACCCTCACGGGGGGGAAACATCCCTGGCACAGGCAGGGGGAGGATGGGATGTGTTGTGGCTGACCAGGTCTTGCTGGGCTCAGGGTGGAGTGGGGCTGGTGTGAAGTCCTCTCTGTTCTGCTGGATGCCTTTAGGAGGAGGAAGTTTATCGCCACCTCTACCTTGAGCTATGGAGGAAAACGGAGGGTCTGCAGCAGCAGCAAGGAGCAGAGCAGGATCTGCAGCGGGAGCTGGAGCTGGCTGCTGAGAGCACGGTGTGTCTCACTGGCTGTGTGTGATGAGTGTGCTGGGTCTTAGCTGGGCAGGGCATATGCATGTGCCTGGTGCTGTCTGTGCCAGCTACAGAAGTGCTGCTGGAACTCGACTATCCTTGTCCCTTCTCCAGAGCACCTGGAGTAACCAGTGCCTCCTGTTCCGTGGCCTTGTGGATGCTGCCTTTCAGAGCTTGCAGGATGAGCAGGGAGCCCTTGCACGAGAAGTGAGTGCCCACACATCACTCTGGTTCCCCTTTCCCTTGGGTTTTGGGAAATGCTGGTGTGCTGCTGCCAGACATGGCAGCTGTCAGCTCTACCCAGTGCCTCACAGTGCTGCCTCTTCCTACAGTGGGAGCAGGCAAAGGCCCTGGTCTCCCAGTGCCGAGCTGTGCTGGAGAGTGTGCCCAGCAAGCTGCGGAGCTGCCTGGAGGAGCGGGATGCCATGAGACAGCGAGCAGATGAAGCTCTACAAGCCAAGGAGGAGGTAGGGGGCAGCTGGCGGTGTGTTAGGGCAGTCTCTGCTGTCCTCATGCCTTTGATGAGCCATCTCTGCCCATCTCTGGGGGATGAGTGTCTCCCTGGCATGCCAAAGGAACAGCCCAATGTGGAAGGCCAGAAGTGCTGTGGCTGCACAGGGCGATGGAGCTCTCTGGATGGGTTTTTGGCTGTGTCCTGCTGGGAGCAGAAGCCCTAGGCTTACACGGCATGCAGGGATGGCTCCTGGGAGTTGCCCCTCGTGCAACAGCATATCTGGGACAGCATCCTTTCCTTGGCAGGGATATCGCTTCCTGGAGGCCTTCCGTGCCCATGCCAGCGCCCAGATCAGTGCCCGTGATCAGAGCCTGGTCTCCCAGCAAGAGCTGGGCACGCTGCTGGCAGATGCCATCGACCTACAGGTATTGAGTGAGGTGGTACCCCCAGCTTCTCCCCACCTGGGTGATCAGGGGGCTGGACCATGACCTGAGAATGGGTGATGCTCTGCAACAGGCTTGGGTGCACCAGAGGTTTCCTGGTGCTCCTGCTGGGAAGCTGCTGCAAATTCAGCCTCAGGGCTGGCACTTGCCTACCTTCATAGCCATTAAATGTGGCTTTTCCACCACAGCAGCGCTGACTCATCTCTCCTACCCCACAGACATCCCTGTCTGCTGAGGCTCAGCCTTTCCGGGAATTCATAGATGTCACCTTTGAAAATCTGGAGAAGGAAAGGAGAGCCCTGGATGTGGAGGTGAGGGGCTCCCTGTGGGGGCTCAGCCCCTCACTGCCTTGCCAGTACTCCACGCCATGAGCAGCCTGGCTGCAGACCTGTCTCTGGTCATACAGCAGGGCAGTGCCATCAGTGCCATGGCAGTGTCACACTGAGCTCTGCCTGTGCTGTTACCCTTCCCAGAGGGAGCAGGTGAGGGCCCTGGTGTCCAAGTGCCATGCTGTGCTGGAAAGTGTGCCCAGCAAGCTGCGGAGCTGCCTGGAGGAGCGGGATGCCACACAGCAGCGAGCAGACGAAGTTCTTCAAGCCAAGGAGGAGGTAATAGGGTGCCTAGTGCTGAGGCACGGGGTAATTTGGGAAAAGCATGGGAAAGAGCAGCCCATAACAAGCACTGTGTTTCCACAGATGTCCCGCCAGCTGGAGGAGACCTCGGTGGCCCTGCAGAATGCAGAGGCTCAGCTGGAGCAGCTGACAGTGGCCAACTCACGCCTTGGCACGGGTAGGTGGGTGACACGGGGTGGGTGACATGGAGGTTGGAGCTGCTCTATACCCACACACCCTGTTCCTCCCAGCTGATGGCTCTGTCCCTTGCAGACCTGAGCTCTGTGATGACCAATCTGGCCAGCGTGGAGCAGGAGCGAGATGCACTGCAGCAGGAGAATGAGAAGCAGTGGGAGGAGATGGCTGAGTGGGTTTGAGCCCTGGGGTCCTAAGCCCTTTCCCACCTCTGGCCCCCAAAACACAGCATCCCCTGACCCCATCTCCCTCCTGCAGGCTGGCACGGGAGAGGAACACCCTGAGGCAGGAGTGCAATGATCTGTGCCAGGAGCTGCGGGAGGCCACCGAGTGCCGGGAGGTAGGAGCTGCCTGACCCTGCCCCTTGCCATCACGTGCTTGCAGCCCCATCACGGCCTCTCCAGAATGCTGGCGGCCAGCCAGGAGCAGGATTAGCCCTCCTGCAGAGTGGGGATGAGCCTTCAGGGTCAGAGTGGTTGACATCCAGCACGTAGGGAAGCTTTTCATCCTGCCCAGCGGTGATTCCCTGGGAGGGGGCTGGGCAGCTCTTCGAGATAATTTTCCCCTGCAGGCATGGAGCCATCCCCCAGCCTGTCCTATGTAAACTGCTGGTTTCCAGGGGTTGGTCTGCTGGGATAAAGCTGCTCCTAAGTGGAAACAGCACCCTGAAGCATGGGAGGGTCTGTGCTGAGGGTTCCAGTGGGTCCCCTCAGGTCTCTGGTGGCTCACAGCCATGTCCCCCGCTCTCTTACAGTTCCTCAATCAGGAGAACCAAATGTCCCGCACGCAGCTGCTGGAGGTGGAGGCCAGGCTGAACTCCACGCTGGCCATGCTGCAGGAGCGCATCCTGCAGCACGAGGACCTGATGGGTTCCCACCATCACCTGCGGTACTGACCCCACTCAAACCCCGCTGGTTTTAGGCAATCAAGCCCTTCCTGGGGGGTGGGAGTGACACATGGGACCATGGCTATGGTCATTGCTGCCCCAGCCAAGTGTGGTTGTCCAGGTGGGTGGGAGAGGCTGCGGGGAAGCCTAGCAGAGACCCCATCTTTTAGCTGCCTAAATCTGTGGGCTTTGCATTGTCCTTGTACATGGCGAGAGGCAGGCATGGGAAATGCCTCCGTCCCATATCGAGGAGGTGGAATGCTGCCCCTCCTGAGGCTGATGCCATCCCCCAGGGAAGAGCAGGCTGCCCTCAGCAAGGAGCTGGAGGACGCCAAGGCCGAGCTCCTCAACTTGCAGACAAAGAGGAACAAAGTTTCCTGGTGCTCCACGGGTATTGCTGAGAGCAAGATGAGGCTGCAGGAGCTTGCTGACTGCCTCAAGGCCACTCTGGAAGAGCAGGTAGGAGCCCTGTCTGTGCTGGGGACAAGGACAAGGGAAAGTCACACACCTGTGGCTCTACATGGCATAGCTTCAAGCCCCCTGTGTTTGCTGGGGCAGTCACAAGCTGCGCTCTGGTGCTGTGCTCTCCTTCCCCTCTGAAGGATGATGATGATGCCCCATCAAGAAGCAAAGCCTGGACCCCGGCACCGCGGACCCCGGGCTGGCAGACACCGCGCCGTGCCTGGACCCCTGCCTTCCGCACACCAGCGTGCCACACCCCGTACTGCCCCAGCAGCTCCTTCGTGGGCAGTGTCCTGAAAGCAGCGTCAGGGAAAGGTGAGCTGGCACACCCCGTCTGGGTTTTGGGGGATCACAGGATGTGGATGGGATTGCTCCTGCCCATGCTGGGGGATGTGCAGGGCTGGGCATAGCCTCTCTCCTTTCACAGATGCCAGTGAAGCCACCAGAGGTGGGAGTGCAGTTAAGAAGAACAGACTTGCATCCACACCAAAACCAATAGGTATTGGAGCTGTCGCCCTGCCCTGTACTCTGCTGTGAAGCCACAATGCTCCTGCACAGAGTGATGAGCAGGCATGCCTTCCTCTGTATCCCCTGGGGCTGATGTTCCCTCTGCGCTGCTCATGAGGCTCTTTCCTGCCTGCAGATCCTGAGGACAATCTGCTGGAGAATGTGACTGAGCTGAAAGCTGTGGTCTCCAACCTCGCCATGTTGAGCTCCCGCATCCAGGATCTGGAGCAGAGCGAGTTCAAGGCACTGCAGATGGAGATGTGAGTTCGGCAGGGGATTGCACTGAGGGCCAGGCAGGGGCATCGCTCTCCTGGGCATGGTCTCCTCAGGCACCCTGCCTGGGTCTGCCTCTCACCCTACTCCTGGTTTAGATCTCTCCTGCCATGGCTAGATAGGCTTTTTCCATGGCTGGGTTAGACAGTTGTCTTCTCATACCATGGGGCCAGTGGGATGCCCAGGAGGAGGGTTGGTACCTGGTGCTGTGCTCGACTGCGATCCCATCCACTCACCACCACTGTCCTCTCCCAGCTCTGACCTGCAGCTCCGTCTGGAGATGGTGACAGCCGAGAGTCAGGAGAAAATGGATGCCCAGGCTGCCACCATCACCAAGTTGAACAAGGCACTGAGGACCAAGCTCGAGGTGAGCTGTGCCAGAAGTGGGCCAGTGCTCACCCCAGGGCAGAGCCGAACTGGGACAGGCGCTGATCTAGGACACAGAGAAATCTGGTGATGCCCCATGGGTGCTCCTGGCTCCTCTGACCTTCTTGAACATGAGAAAACCCACTTCCCCCGGGGTCCTGGGGGTGGCCAGGGCCATGCAATGCCTGACAGTGCTTCTTCCTCCCCTACAGAGTGAGAAGGAGCTGCAAGATGTGGTGAAACAGCAGGAAGAGAAGATGTTGCAACTCATCGACAAGAGTGGGGAAGTTATGGTGTGTGATGGGGCCACATCCAGGCTGCACATTGGGGGGCTACCAGGCACAAGACCTCTCTCAGCATCTCTTCTCCCCCTGCAGAGGCTGAAGGGAGAGATCTCCCAGCTGAAGCGCTCGCTCCAGCGTGCAGAGACTGAGGCCAAGGTGCTGTGGGAGGAGTTGCGGGGGAAGGAGCCCAAGGTGGACACTACCTATGTCCAGGAGCGGGTCCTGCTGCGGCACGAGGTGAGGCTGGGGGGCTGCAGGGGGCTTAGGGCTCCTTGTTCACCACCCTGCCATGGACAAGGAGACCTTGTCCACGGTCTCCGGACCTTGCTCCTCACAATGTCCCCAACCCCAGGGCTCTTTCCCCACATCGATTTCAGCAGCGCTTACTCCTTTCACAGGTGGATAAACTGCGGCTGCTGCTCTTAGAAAAAGAGGATGAGAATCTGCTGCTCTCTGACAAGTATCTGGAAAAGGTATGAGGGGCTTGAGAGGCTGGCCTGGCTCCAGTTGTAGAATCAGAATGGTTTTGGTTGGAAGAGACCTTAAAGGTCATTTAGTTCCAACCTCTCTGACATTGGCAGGGGTCCTCTCTACCTTCCGGGCTGGTCCCTCCCCAAGTTTGGAGCAGGCTTCTGACAGACATCTCCCACTGCAGGTCCAAGGGCTGGAACTGAGGCTCCGTAATGCCCAGAAAGTGATGAGGACCCACGAAGAGATGAAGGAGAAGATGAAAGAGGTGATATTTCTGGTTCATTGCTCACCTTTGTTGTGATTGCAGTAACACCACCCCTATCACAAACACGGTCACTAATGCTTCTGATGTCCCCAGGTCCTGTTGGCCGTTCCTGAGGTGGCAGAGGGCTGCCAGGCGCTCCACAGCCTTCTACAGTATCTGGGCATGAAGCCAGCCAGCAAGGAAGCTGCCGAGTCGCTGTAGCCTGTAGCCTAAAACCTTCCTGTTCTTAGTGTTGTAATTATTTATTGAATAAAATTTTGTTGGTGTTTACCCTGCCTGGTGTGTGGATTCAGGAAGCTCCTGGTGCTGTGGGTGGGGACAACTTGTCCAGCCTGTGCCGGCTGCTCCTGTTCCGTCACGGGGCCATGGGCACAGCTCCCTGCCACCCCGGGGCCTCTTCTTGGCGGGGGCACGTCCCCCCTCTGCCAGTGCTCGCTCTCAATAAGCCACTGCGTTCTCCAGGCTCCCACCCTGCGGCCCCAGCAGCAGCCGGAGTGCCCGGGCTGAGCCAGCTTCCCTCCCCTGGTCCCTGCTCCTCCTCCTGCCCTAGATTCCCTCTGCGTCCCCCTCCTGCCCTCCCCCTCCCCAGGGGATCGTCTGGATCCTGCACCCCCATCATGGGGCTGTGGGCACACGCCTGCTTTATCGGGATGGTTCCAGAGGCTGGATCCCTATCACGGGGCTGTGGGCACGCGCCTGTTGCACAGGGATGTTTCCCCTTCCCAGCATGGCTCAAGCACGCAGCATCCCATGGCTCAGCCAGCACTGGGAGCTCTGCCAGCTCCTGCTCGCAACCCCCCCTCCTTCGCCCCCGCTGCTGCATGGAGGGGGGCTCCCTTAGGAGCTCTCCTGCTCCCAGCACAACTACAACCTCACCTCCCTCCTTCCCTGCTAGGGCAGCTCCTGCGGGATCCCCCTCTCGGTGTTCCCGACCCCAAGGATGCTCCCCACCGCTATGGGGACCGCGTGGCACCTCCCTCCCCTGCGATGGCCCGAAATAGCAGCACTCAAAACAAGTGCTCTGGTTTTTAATGGCCTGTTTCTCCTGCCCAAGGGGGAGGGAATCACCTTCCCCTGCCCTCTGCCAGAACCCTGCCGCTTTGTGTGGGGTGAGTGTCGTCACACCCTGGGTGCTGGCACCCTGATTTACCCCTGGGAATGGAGGTGTTTTCCCCGGGAAATGGAGATGTTTGGGGCCGTGCCTCCATTTCCCAGGTGCGTGGGTGGCTCGAGAGGAAGTAGCACTGGCTGCTCCCTGGCATTGCCTCCCTCCGTGCCCTGGCTGTGACCTACTGAGGCGCGAGGCTACCAGTGGGGTCTCCCGGGTCTGGGATGCAAAGAGAGATGCACTCCCTTCCCGGGATTAGGGCCACGCAGGTCAGTTGAGCCCTCCTTTTACGGCGGGATTCAGCACAGCGGGGCCCTGGCAGCCATCCCCATGGGGCGAGTGGGGACACTGGTATTGTCCCTGTGCCGGCTCTGGCCGGTTGTTTAGCGGGGCTGATCTCCTGTGGGTGCCCCCATCATGTCCTAGGAGCTCTGGGGGTCAGCCCTACGGGGGCTTGGCCCTTGGTCACAGAGGTGACCCAGACAGGATGTCTGGCACAGTAACCGTAGCCTGGGGATGGGACAGGGGGTTCCTGGCCCAGAGGTGATGAGGGGAAGGTCTCTGTTCCTAGTTGGCAGTGGGAATAGGGGGTCCCAACGGGGTCTGTAGCTGGAGGTGGCACAGTGGGTCTCTGTCCCTATGTGGCAGTGGCAATAAGGGGGCACAGCGGGGTCCCCAAGAGCGGCAAGGGGGTGGCAGAGGAGGTCCCTGCCCATAACCAAACAGAGGTGGTGGGACAGAGGGGTCTCCGGCAGCAGCTGGTGATGGCACAGTGGGTGCCTGGGTGGCATGGGGGGGCCCTACTCATGCCAGGGGGTGACTCAGCTGTGCCTCTGGCCGGTTTTGTGGGGAAAACAGACGGGTCCCCATCATCAGCCAGGGGTTGCAAAGCGGTGGTACAGCGGGATCCCCAGCCCGACGTTGTCACCCTAGGGTCCCCACCAGCGCGAGAGTTGTCGCCGGCGGGTGGGGCACGACCNGTACGGAGGAACCGGGGGTCGGGGAGCGCCGGGAGGCCCGGGGGGGCGGTCGGGAGGGCAGACGGGGGACCCCGGCGGTGGGAGCCGGCAGCCCCACCGAGCTTCAGAGGTGTCTCCATGCGGCATCCCGGGGGTCGGGCAGGGCTGGGGGGCTCTGGGGAAGAGGGATGTGCGGGCATGGGGGTATTGCGGGATCGGGGAGACCAGGGAGACTGCCCGTGCTCTGGCAGAGCTCGAGCTGCGATGATGCCGGCCGGGGAATCCGCTGCCCCGAGGGAAACGCCAGTTCTCGGGGGCTTCGTCGGCCCCGCCACGGCGCCAGCCCCCGGGTATTGCCATCCGCGGGGTAGCCCAATCTCTCGGTACCTCCAACCCCAGGTTGTACAGGCCTGGGCTCTCTCCGTACCCCATGTCCGGGATATTTCCGTCCTCTTGGGTTATCGCCATCCCTCGCGTACTTCCCCGTAGGGTATCTCCGGCCCTGGGGTATCTCTATCTCCGGGGTACCCCAAACCCTGGGTACCGCCAGACCCAGGTAGTGCTTCCCTAGGGGTGTCTCCTTCTCTCTTTCCCGGGGTATTTCCGCCTCCCCGGTATCCCCGTCCCCGGGCTCTCTCCATCCCCCACGGGGTATTCCCGGCCCCGGGGTACCCCCATCCCCGTCCCCTCGGGCCCTGCCCCAGTCCCCGCGGAGCTGCGCTCCCTCAAGATGGCTGGGCTGGGGGCGGGCTGGCAGGCAGCAAAATGGCTGGGAGCTCCCCGGCATCCTCCACGATCCTCGCCAAGAGGCTTACACAACATCCCCTGACCGATGGGGCCGGGGTCCCAGTCCCGTGGGGGTCGCCGGTCCCCGCAGGAAGGGGGTACGTGTGGTTTCGGGTGCCGCCCCCGGTGGTGCGTGACTCAGTCCCCGTCCGCTCACAGCCACCGCCACCATGACGCACCAACACCCCGCGCTGACGGCCGAGCAGAAGAAGGAGCTGTCGGACATCGCGCTGCGGATCGTGGCCCCGGGGAAGGGCATCCTGGCAGCCGATGAGTCCGTAGGTCAGTTTGGGGGCGGGGGGTGTCTATCCTGCCACCCCTTTTCCTCGAGCTGGAGGCTGACGAGGGTGGGTGCCCGCAGGGAGCATGGCGAAGCGCCTGAACCAGATTGGGGTGGAGAACACGGAGGAGAACCGCCGGCTGTACCGCCAGATCCTCTTCAGTGCAGACAGTCGGGTGAAGAAATGCATTGGGGGGGTCATCTTCTTCCATGAGACCATGTACCAGAAGGCTGATGACGGCACCCCCTTTGTCCAGATGATCAAGGACAAGGGCATTGTTGTGGGCATCAAGGTGTGTGGGGTGTGCAGTGGGTTTGTGGGGTGCTGAGGGTGCTTGGAGAGTGCTGACGGGGCTCAGTGCTGCCTTCCTCTTAATTCCACAGGTGGACAAGGGTGTTGTGCCGCTGGCTGGGACAGATGGAGAGACCACCACGCAGGGTAAGTGGAGTGGGCAGGGCATGAGGGCTGCAGGGTTTGGGGCTGTGGGGTTTGGGGCTGTGGAGCTGATGAGCTGCCTGGCAGGTCTAGACGGGCTGTGGGAACGCTGTGCCCAGTACAAGAAGGATGGGGCTGACTTTGCCAAGTGGCGCTGCGTGCTGAAGATCAGTGAGAACACCCCCTCTTCACTTGCCATCATGGAGAATGCCAACGTCCTGGCCCGCTATGCCAGCATCTGCCAGCAGGTCTGTGTCTGGGGCTGAGCATTGCCCCACAGGATGGGCAGTGACCTGTAGGATAGGTATTGACCTGTGTGGGCAGGTATTGCCCTGCAGGGCTGGGCACAGATCCAAGAGGCTCAGCATTGCCCCTGTGCATTGATGGTCCCTGGGGATCATCCCACGGGGCTGGACATGACCCGTGGGCTACGTAACACCTCACGTGGGTAATTGGCCATCGCCCATGGGGTCAGGCATCAATCCATGCTGCTCTGCATTGCTATGTGGGGCTGTGCATCACCTCACAATACACAGACATTGTTCCATGGGGCCAAGAATTGACCCTCCCAGGCTGGGGATTCCCCATGGGGCTGGGCATCACCAGCAAGGGTGGGCATTGAGCCTCGGGGCTGACCATCGCTCCCCAGGTCAGGGCACTGCCCCACATTGCCACTGTGCTGGGGGAGGCCCAGGGACATCAGTGTGATGGCATCTCTGCTGTTTGCAGAATGGCATCGTGCCCATTGTGGAGCCGGAGATCCTGCCCGATGGCGACCATGACCTCAAGCGGTGCCAGTATGTGACAGAGAAGGTGAGTGGTGGGGTGGCAGCAGGGTGGGCACCATGCTGTGCTGTGCCCTGCCATGGGACTCCACACTGCCCATCCTCCCCAGGTGCTGGCAGCTGTCTACAAGGCACTGAGTGATCACCACGTCTACCTGGAGGGCACCCTGCTGAAGCCCAACATGGTGACACCTGGCCACTCCTGCCCCACCAAGTACAGCCCCGAGGAGATTGCCATGGCCACTGTCACTGCTCTGCGCCGCACTGTGCCCCCAGCTGTGCCAGGTACCAGCCCCGGGACATGGCATGGACCACGAGGCGGATGCCGTGTGTCCCCCCCAGTGCCATAACCCTGCTCTCTGCAGGTGTCACCTTCCTGTCTGGGGGTCAGAGTGAGGAGGAGGCTTCCATCAACCTCAATGCCATCAACACGTGCCCGCTGGTGCGGCCATGGGCTCTCACCTTCTCTTATGGGCGGGCGCTGCAGGCGTCAGCGCTCAGCGCCTGGCGTGGCCAGAGGGACAATGCCAACGCCGCCACCGAGGAGTTCATCAAGCGCGNGGCCGGCCCCACGCCGCCGCGTCCGCAGATGAAGTGTGGGGTCCGGGTTCCCTGGGCCCCGGAGGGAGCCACCCGGGTGCCCCTTTGGCAGGGGGCTCCGGCCAGGCCGTGGGGGAAGTAGGGCAAGGCCGCGTGGGGGGCAGGAGGGGAGGCCTGGGGGTGCCCCTGCCCTGCCGTAGCTTTGCAGTCCTGGTCGCTGCCGCCCTTGGGGCGCCTGTGTTGTGTTCGCCGTGTGCACCCCGTGTACCAAATAGCCTAACAACGAATAAATGGTAGAGACAGCGCTGTGCCGCCTCCTTCCTCGCCGCGGGGCGCCCGGGAACGGCGCGCTGCCCCATCCCGGGCTGCCCCGCCTGCTCTGGGCATCACCCGCAGCCTGTTGCGCTCACTCGTGCAATGAGTTGTGCCTGGTCTCAGCCCACCCTGGCCCACCGGAGGCTCTCCGTGGAGCTTGGGGCGGGGGTGGCTGGGCTCCGTATGGGCCATGGGGCGAGTGNCACCAAGTACAGCCCCGAGGAGATTGCCATGGCCACTGTCACTGCTCTGCGCCGCACTGTGCCCCCAGCTGTGCCAGGTACCAGCCCCGGGACATGGCATGGACCACGAGGCGGATGCCGTGTGTCCCCCCCAGTGCCATAACCCTGCTCTCTGCAGGTGTCACCTTCCTGTCTGGGGGTCAGAGTGAGGAGGAGGCTTCCATCAACCTCAATGCCATCAACACGTGCCCGCTGGTGCGGCCATGGGCTCTCACCTTCTCTTATGGGCGGGCACTGCAGGCGTCAGCGCTCAGCGCCTGGCGTGGCCAGAGGGACAATGCCAACGCCGCCACCGAGGAGTTCATCAAGCGTGCAGAGGTGATGGAAGTGCCCCTCGTGGGACGGGGGTGCCAAGGGCTGGGTCCCCTGGGATGGTGGGAACACCGAGGGCTGTGTGCTCATGGCAGGGGAGGTGGTTGAGGGCCATGTCCCACAGGGTGACAGGAGACACCAAGGGCTGTTCCCCACAGGACAGGGGATGTCAAGGACCACAGTCCCTGTGGAGGGAACACAATACTGTCTCCATGGGGGAAAGTGAGGGCTGTGTCCCCATAAGGGAATGGAGGATGCCAAGGGCCAAATTGCTGTGGCATGATGGGGGACACCAAGGATTGTGCCTGCTGAGATGGGGGACACCAAGGGCTCTGTCCCCACAAGAGGGGGATGCCAGACGCTGTGTCCCCATTAGCTCGGGGACCCCAAAGGCTGTGTCCCCAGTAACTTGGGGACCCCAAGGGACATACCTCAAGGGGGGGACCACTGACATTTCCTTTCCCTGCAGGTGAACGGGCTGGCAGCGCTGGGCAAATACGAGGGCAGCGGGGACGACTCGGGGGCCGCCGGGCAGTCCCTCTACGTGGCCAACCACGCATACTGAGCCCCGGCNGTTCCCAAATTCCACGTGTCCCCCTTCTCCCGGTCCCGGTGCTCGGCGCTGTGCCCGCCCACGCGGCGCCAAGGCGGGTCCCTCCGCAGCACTCATAGCGGCCAGGGCCCGCCTCCTCTCAGCTGATACGTCCTCTGATTGGCTCTTCTGCCCGCCCGTCTGTGCCGCCGAGTGGCGCACTCCACGTCTATTGGCTGTCCTAGGCATTGTGAGCTCTGAGTGGCTGAGCTGGGCGCAGGGCACGCCCCCCCGGCTGGACCAGGAAGTAAAGATGGCGGCGGCCGCGGCGATGGCGGCGGATGAAGCAGGTACTGGTGGGTGTGTGTTTGGCGATCCCGCGCTGTATCCTGTCCCCAGTCCCCCAGCCCCGGTCTCTGGGGGGCCGGGCCGGTGCTGAGCGCTGTCTGCGCAGAGCGGGCGCGGGGCCGGCGCGCCGCCCTGTCCTTCGCAACCATCGCCGTGGTACTGGGGCTGCCGTTGTGGTGGAGAACGACAGAGACCTACCGCGCCGCCCTGCCCTACGGGGACATCGACGGTTTGGGCCAGCAGCCGGTGAGCGCCGCGAGGGGCCGGTGGCGGCGGGCCCGGGGACTCGGGGGCCCGGGCGGACACGGCCCCTGTGCAGGAGCAGCTAGTGGTGGGCGTCGNCGACGGTTTGGGCCAGCAGCCGGTGAGCGCCGCGAGGGGCCGGTGGCGGCGGGCCCGGGGACTCGGGAGCCCGGGCTGACACGGCCCCTGTGCAGGTGCAGCTAGTGGTGCCCGTCGCTGTGGTCTTCAGCCCGGGGTCAGTGCCCGGGGACCTGCCGAGGCCGCTGCCCTTCAGGGACGTGCAGGAGATGGAGATTTCCGTGAACTGTGAGAGACCCCCTCGGCTGCCCCTGCTCCTCCTGTGTGACCTTGTCCTTCCCCGGGGGATCCCAACCTGCCCGTGGCTTCTCTCCCCAGCAGCCCGGAGCTCCCCAGACCCCAAACCCACATCCACCAGCGTCATTCTGTTCTGAGCTGGCAGAGCAGGGGAGCAGAGAGGGCAGCAAGGTCTTCAGGGTGCTGCAGGGAAGGCACCAACCCTTCTCCCTGGGGATGGGGGCAATGGAGCCTTTGGCAGGTGGGATGTGCCTGGGTGCTGTGGGTCTGCCCTGCTGCCTGCATGGACCAGCTGATGCCACATGCCTTGGTGGGTCGCCCAGCTGGTGCCCAAAAGACCTTGTGATGTGTCCCCCTGGGGTTGACCCTTGTTTCTCTGAGC
>WEIV01029143.1:21203-66982 GCA_013390005.1 Calyptomena viridis | reverse complement strand
AGTAGGGCAAGGCCGCGTGGGGGGCAGGAGGGGAGGCCTGGGGGTGCCCCTGCCCTGCCGTAGCTTTGCAGTCCTGGTCGCTGCCGCCCTTGGGGCGCCTGTGTTGTGTTCGCCGTGTGCACCCCGTGTACCAAATAGCCTAACAACGAATAAATGGTAGAGACAGCGCTGTGCCGCCTCCTTCCTCGCCGCGGGGCGCCCGGGAACGGCGCGCTGCCCCATCCCGGGCTGCCCCGCCTGCTCTGGGCATCACCCGCAGCCTGTTGCGCTCACTCGTGCAATGAGTTGTGCCTGGTCTCAGCCCACCCTGGCCCACCGGAGGCTCTCCGTGGAGCTTGGGGCGGGGGTGGCTGGGCTCCGTATGGGCCATGGGGCGAGTGAGGAGCCCTTGATCAGCCCCGTTCCCAAATTCCACGTGTCCCCCTTCTCCCGGTCCCGGTGCTCGGCGCTGTGCCCGCCAAGGCGGGTCCCTCCACAGCACTCATAGAGGCCAAGGCCCGCCTCCTCTCAGCTGATACGTCCTCTGATTGGCTCTTCTGCCCGCCCGTCTGTGCCGCCGAGTGGCGCACTCCACGTCTATTGGCTGTCCTAGGCATTGTGAGCTCTGAGTGGCTGAGCTGGGCGCAGGGCACGCCCCCCCGGCTGGACCAGGAAGTAAAGATGGCGGCGGCCGCGGCGATGGCGGCGGATGAAGCAGGTATTGGCGGGTGTGTGTTTGGTGATCCCTCGCTGTATCCTGTCCCCAGTCCCCCAGCCCCGGTCTCTGGGGGGCCGGGCCGGTGCTGAGCGCTGTCTGCGCAGAGCGGGCGCGGGGCCGGCGCGCCGCCCTGTCCTTCGCAACCATCGCCGTGGTACTGGGGCTGCCGTTGTGGTGGAGAACGACAGAGACCTACCGCGCCGCCCTGCCCTACGGGGACATCGACGGTTTGGGCCAGCAGCCGGTGAGCGCCGCGAGGGGCCGGTGGCGGCGGGCCCGGGGACTCGGGAGCCCGGGCTGACACGGCCCCTGTGCAGGTGCAGCTAGTGGTGCCCGTCGCTGTGGTCTTCAGCCCGGGGTCAGTGCCCGGGGACCTGCCGAGGCCGCTGCCCTTCAGGGACGTGCAGGAGATGGAGATTTCCGTGAACTGTGAGAGACCCCCCTCGGCTGCCCCTGCCCCTCCTGTGTGACCTTGTCCTTCCCCGGGGGATCCCAACCTGCCCGTGGCTTCTCTCCCCAGCAGCCCGGAGCTCCCCAGACCCCAAACCCACATCCACCAGCGTCATTCTGTTCTGAGCTGGCAGAGCAGGGGAGCAGAGAGGGCAGCAAGGTCTTCAGGGTGCTGCAGGGAAGGCACCAACCCTTCTCCCTGGGGATGGGGGCAATGGAGCCTTTGGCAGGTGGGGTGTACCTGGGTGCTGTGGGTCTGCCCTGCTGCCTGCATGGACCAGCTGATGCCACATGCCTTGGTGGGTCGCCCAGCTGGTGCCCAAAAGACCTTGTGATGTGTCCCCCTGGGGTTGACCCTTGTTTCTCTGAGCCCTCAGGCTCCTGTGAGGGGCCTGGAAACCAGGATTAGCAGATTCACTCAGGTTTGCCCTCCCTAAAGTGAGAACCAGCGTCACATCCCGCTATGAGATGGTCTTCCGGGGCACCACGGCTCAGGAGGAGGCAGCACTGGCTGCAGCGACTGCACGAGGTACTGGAGCAGGGGATTGCTGGGGAGCTCCTCCTTCTGAGGCTGGCTGGGGAGAGGGACACACTTTGCTGTGTCTAAGGGAGGGACAGAGATTGGTGTTAAATTCCCTACCCTGCTAATGATTCTGTGTTCCCTAGAGGCTGATGCTGCTCTGCACCTGCTGCAGGATAGCTCGATGGGCTCTCTGACCATG
The DNA here is from genome assembly GCA_013390005.1 of Calyptomena viridis. Classification (NCBI taxonomy): domain Eukaryota; kingdom Metazoa; phylum Chordata; class Aves; order Passeriformes; family Eurylaimidae; genus Calyptomena; species Calyptomena viridis. The sequence goes on along the minus strand of WEIV01029143.1, from coordinate 65,113 downwards.
TATGTGGTCCCTGACACCTCCTTTCTCCTGCCTCAGGTAGGGAGCAGCACCCTGCAGTGCCCACCTCTGTGTGCTTCACCCCTGGAAGGTGGAGGAATGTGTCACAGGTGGCACTGTGCCGTTCTGTGGCGGCTCACACCCCTGCCCTTTCCCCAGGGCATCAGTGTCTACGTGGGGAAGCACCGCAGCGCCCTGGTGAGGGCTGGGGGGAGCCTGGCTGCCCTCCACGCCCGCCTCCAGCAGGTCACACAGGCGATGTCCTTCACGGCCACCTCCATCGCTGCTGCACTCTCAGACCGTGTGCCCAACGGCCACCTCAGCCCTGACGCACGGCGGAACCTGAAGTCCAGCCTTGGTATGGATGTGCCCCCCAGGCCCATTCCCTGACCTTGGGAAAGCCTGATGGTCCTGGGGGGATCTGCTTCCTCCTCTGCTTGTAGCATCTCTGGATGTCTTTTGGGCAAACAGATCTCAGGGTCTTCTCTTTGCCTGTGGCAATCGCTCTGAGCCAGGGATTGTGCTGTGATTGCCATGTTGGGACACTGGTGTGTGACTGGGGTGGGCCAGGGAGGAGGCGGTCAGGTCCTGCTGCTTTCGGGAGCTCTGTCATGGCCTTGACATCAGGAGGTGGCTGTGCTGGTGCCTCACAGGCTGTGGGTCCTTGGCAGGGTATGAGATCACTTTCAGCCTGTTGAACCCTGACCCCAAGTCCCATGCTGTGGACTGGGACATCGAGGATGCTGTGAACCGCTATGTGAAGCCTGTTGTGGACAAACTGAGCTTGGTGGCCAACTTCTCTGTGGACTCACAGGTCAGGGCTGGGAGAAGCCATGGGGAGAGCCTGTCCCTGGCCAACCTGTGTGCCCTGGGACGTGCTTCTCTGCCATCCAACCTATCCCATGTGTGCCTGCAGATCCTGTACTATGCCGTTCTGGGAGTGACACCACGCTATGACAAGGAGTCCTCCAGCTTCCTCCTGAGTGCTCACAGCCTCCCACATGTCATCAACCCTGTGGAGGCCCGGCTGGGTGAGCACTGTGCTCGTGGCTCATTGAGAGCCATCTTGCAAGACCAGGCTCTGCTGAGGGAAGGGGGGACAACTGTGCCTGTGGCCTGTGTCCCGTGTCCCTTTCCCCTGCAAGCCCTGGGTGGGAGCGATGGTGACAGACCAGCCAGGGTCACAGTTCTGCTTGAGGCTGGCTGTGAAGGAGGGGCTGGGCTGTGGGCTGCTCTTGCTGTCCCTGCTGGCCAGGAGAGTTCTTTTGACTCTGTCCCACCGCAGGTTCCAGTGCTGCCTCACTCTATCCCGTGCTGAACTTCCTGCTGTACGTGCCAGAGCGCTCTCACTCCCCCCTGTACATCCAGGACAAGGATGGAGCCCCAGTGAGCACCAATGCCTTCCACAGCCCCCGCTGGGGTGGCATCATGGTATGGGACCATGGGGGTGCTGGCAGTGCTCCGACAAGGTGGTGGCTCTCCATTCCCAGCTGGAGACCCTGCCAGTCCCGAGGCTTCAGCTGTGCCTCCCTGACTTGCTCTCCTGTAGGTTTACAACGTTGAAGCTCCTGCTTCCCCCCAAGCCTCCCTCCCTCTACACGTGGATGTAGATATGGCACGAGTGATGGGGGTTTTCCTGGCCCAGCTCCGGTGAGGATGCTCTCCCTGAGTCTGTGTGTTCTCGTGGCACATGTGGAAATCAGTGGGATCAGAGCTGGCTGTACCCAAACAGCTCATTCACTCCTCCCTCCAAGGGCTCTGGGAGGCTGAGGGTGGTTGTGGCCTTCAAGGTGCTGGTTACTGGCCACCACTGCTCCATGGCCAGAGGTGCTGGCACATCTCCCATCTCCTGAGGTAGGAGGCTTGGCTTATCCTGCCCCACGTCCAGGAGGCTATTGGGCAGGGTTGGGACTAAACACAGCAGGGAAGAGCGGGGAGCTTGTGGGAATGCAAGCTTGTGATATGGGCTGGAACCTTCCCCTCTACTCCCAGGTTACTCTTTGGGCTGTCTCGGGAAGAGCTGCCCCCTGAGTTCCTGCTGGAAAGCCCAGGGAATGAGGGGCTGGCTGACTGGGAGCTGGACCACCTGCTCTGGGCTCACACTGTGGAGAACATTGCCACTGTGTCCACCACGCTGACCTCGCTGGCCCAGCTCCTGGACAAGATTGGGAACATTGTCATCAAGGACGATGTTGCCTCTGAGGTAGGGCTGGGGCACCTTGAAGTGGGGAGTGGAGAGGGCTGGGTGTCCCTGTGATCATCTCTGGCCAGGGGCTGACCCTTGGTGTTGTTCCCACACAGGTGTACCGAGCAGTGGCCTCGGTGCAGAGCGCTGTGGCCAAGCTGGCCGTGGGCCACCTGCACTCAGCTTTCCAGGCCAGCAAGGAGGCTGTCACTTCCTCAGAGCGGGCCTTCTTCGACCCGTCTCTCCTCCATCTCCTCTACTTCCCTGACGACCAGAAATTTGCCATCTACATCCCACTCTTCCTGCCCATGGCTGTCCCCATTCTCCTGTCCCTGGCCAAGATCGTCCGGGAGACCAGGCAGCGCAAGAAGGAGCCCACCAAGATGGACTGAGCCCATGGCGATGGTGCCCTGCCTTGGGGCTGTCCCCACCTTGTGGGGTGTGTTGTCAGAGACTCGTGGCCCAGGAAAGCATCTCAGAACAGTGTCAAGGCCAGGCCTGGCTGCTTGTCTTGGTTCTGTTGTAGCCAGGCTGCAGGAGTGGAAAGAAGGGCTGTTTTAGGGGGTGGGAGATGGTCTTAATCTGGTGCTGAGCCTTTCTGTACTCAGAAAGGCGAAGAGGAGAAGGGAGGGGGGTGCCTGTGTGCACCCCTGGCCCTGTGCTGCGTTCAGAATGAGCTGCTGTGTAAATAAATAACCCCCGTTGTGCGGGGGTCTGGTCTGGGGCTGTGTGAACCTCCATCAGCCATCTGGGGGGGTACCTATTGCCCTGCCTTCCCCTGGCCCAGCTTGCCTCCCCCCCAGAATTGCTTTTTAGGGTCTGGCTCCTGTTTTATGGCTATTTAGCCAAAAATACTTGTGGGGGGCAGTTACAGGGTTTACCTCTTGGTGGGGCAAGTAGTGGAGTTTGTCCTGTCGCTGCGTGCAGAGCCCCCGGGGGCAGCCACACCTTAGCGGGGTCCAGCTCCTCCGTTGTGTGTCAGCACGGGGGTCANGCGGCGAGGACCGAGGAGGAGCTGGGCCGAAAGGCGCTCATCGGGCCCGACGACGTGCTGGGGCTGCAGCGGGTCACCAGCGGTGCGTACCGGGGATGGGGGCGATGTGGGGAGGGTACCGGGGGGCGCGCAGGGCATGGGGACCGTGTCCCCGTGGGGCTGGCGAGGCGCTTAGTCCGGGGGGAAAGGGGGACCCGGTCCCCATTCCCCGGGGAACAAGGAGGGGGGATGTAGCACCACAAGGGACAGGGTCCGCACCGGGGATGTGGCACCCCGGGGATCTGGGTACCACCGAAGGACCAGGGACCGACCTCCCCCTGGGTATGCTCGGAGCTGGGGATGCAGTCCTTCGCCCTAGGGATGTAGCCCCCCGACTCGGGTCGAAGGCTGGTGGTGGGATACTCCTCGCTGTTCTCCCTATCACCCCTTTCCTGTGTCTGTGTCCTAAATGAATCCCCCCCACACCCTGTGCCCACGGCAATGGGACAGGCCGGATCCCAGGCCATAGCATGGGGGACTTCAGTGCAGCCCCGTCCAGTGCGGCCCCCTCTCCCCCCACCCCCAGTTTTCCTCTCCCAAGTATAGTACCCCTGCTCTTGAGAGCATCTTGGGGGCTGCTGGGTGGGATCGTGCGGCTGGAGGGTCTGTTGCACTTGGCAGAACAGCTCGGTTGAGACTGGCTGTTGGCACAGACCTGCTGAGGGGCAACACACAGGGCTGGGGGAAGGCCAGGACAAGGGGGAATGGGTTTAAACTGACAGAGGNGCCCCCGCCACACCTGCGTTCCTGCGGGGCTGCCCCCCACGGCAGGGGGGGCTGGCGGGGGGGACCCCCATCTCGTCCAGCAGAAGGGCTTGCCCTGATCCCCTGGGAGCAGCGGCGGGGGGCCGCGTTCCTCCTTTTCCCCTCTTCCCCCCCGCCTTCCCCCGGAGCCGGGCGGTGCTGTGCCGGCGGGGGCGGGCCGGGNCCCCCCACACCCTGTGCCCACGGCAATGGGACAGGCCGGATCCCAGGCCATAGCATGGGGGACTTCAGTGCAGCCCCGTCCAGTGCGGCCCCCTCTCCCCCCACCCCCAGTTTTCCTCTCCCAAGTATAGTACCCCTGCTCTTGAGAGCATCTTGGGGGCTGCTGGGTGGGATCGTGCGGCTGGAGGGTCTGTTGCACTTGGCAGAACAGCTCGGTTGAGACTGGCTGTTGGCACAGACCTGCTGAGGGGCAACACACAGGGCTGGGGGAAGGCCAGGACAAGGGGGAATGGGTTTAAACTGACAGAGGGCAGGTTTGTATTAGGGAGAAATTTTTCCCTGTGAAGGTGGTGAGGCACTGGCACAGGCTGCCCAGAGAAGCTGGGGCTGCCCCATCCCTGAGGGTGTTGAAGGCCAGGTCGGACAGGGCTTGGAGCAACCTGGGATAGTGGAAGGTGTCCCTGCCCATGGCAGGGGGTGGAACGAGATGGTTTTTAAGTTCCCTTCTAGCCCCCGTTCCATGATAATGCATGTGCCTCAAGCCAGCCTGACCTCAGTGATGCCCAGGGACGATCTGCCCTCGTGCCTCCAAAAGGCCTTTTTGCATGTCCTGGGACCTTTGGGTTGTCTCTCAGCACTGACAGGCTGGGCAGGAGGATAAGGTTCTGTCAGGGGAGGAGGGGACTGACCTGGGGTCTGGCTGTGCCCCCCTGCATCTTGCAGCACTCTGTGATGTGGTGTCAGAGCTGGCCCTGTGTCACAGACCAGGACAGTGGGGTGTGACGAGCCCTGGAAAGGAAGGATGCGGCTGTGGGTGCTGGTGTGTGCAGGCAGCCCCGTGGGGCTGTGTGTGAGCAGGATGGGAGGAGGACAGCCTTGTGGGGACTCGGTGTCAGCCCTCAGGAGGGGGTTGCAGAGGCTCCTCTGAGAGTGGGATTGTGGGTGCTGGGGGTCCTTGGGTGCCCTTCTTCAGGCTGAGCTGTTGTGCTGGGCTGCAGCAGCATGATTCACTGCCCAGGCCCAGAAATCCCCTGCCTGTGGTAGGGAGAGCCATGCAGCAGGCACTGAAGCATCCTGCCAGCATCCCTGGAGGAGCTGCTGTTGGATGGTGAATCCAAGCAATGGCTGTGTTAAGCACTGTGTGCTCACTTCATGGCAGCCTGTGTGTCCCTGGCCTTGTCAGTGTTGTCTGGAGAGGATAGGGCCACCCTGCACCCTTGCTCCTGGGATGTGCAGACTTCACATGGCATCAGTGTGGATGGTGTGTAGCTCTTAGTAAGCACCTGCATTCCTGGGGCACAGGGAAGGCTGAGCTGGTCACCCCAGCTGTGGAGCTTGTTTTCTGCCTCTTCCAATCCTGGGGTAGACTGAAGGAAAGAAATGAAAATGTTTTGTTCCCCTCATGTTTTGAGACTTGCTGGTACCGGGGTGGTGCAGGGGTGCAGATGGGTCATACCAAACAAGAGCTAGGCACTGTGGTGATGAATCATGCTTCCCATGGGAAGTGTTTTTTGTCCTGTTGGGTACATGGGAGCCAGCAAACTCTGCACCTGAAATCCTTGGTGTGAATTTGGGGATACAGGTAAACAACACATCCACATTGGGCATATTGTATCTTATCACCCGGGACTACTTTACAGCTCCCCTTCTCAAGCTCAGGAGATGACCTGGTGAGTTTAACAGAGAACAAAGATACTAGAATATTTTTTGGCTCTTTAACATCTAATGATTATTTGGGGCATTCTGTGGCTTTTTCTTGTTTCCATGCTCTTAAAAACAATGGCAAAAAATACCAATGTGAAACTGTTCCACTCTTCTGCTCTGAGCAGTAGGGAGGAGGAAGGACCAGGCTGTGGCAGAGAAGTTCCCAGCCACAACCTCTTTCGTGGAGATGCTGAATCAGGGCAGACACCACACCCTTTTGCAACAATTCTGGCTTTGATACCCAAAATTGTGGTGCTTCAGACAGTTTGAAATTGGAGTTTAAGGTGGTGGGGCTGCAGCAAAAATGTCCTGGTGCCCTGGATGTCCTCTGTTGTTCCAGAGAGAGGATAATCCATCTTTATCTCAACTCATGGGCCAGTGGCACGGCAGCTCACACTGTCGAGGGACTGTAGTTAAGCTGTGTCCTGCCCAGGGCCCTGGGGTCAGCTGGCCATGTTTTAACGTTGCTTCAACAAACAAAGCCCAGGAGGGCTTGGTGCCACAGGAATGCTGTGGTTTAGGAAGGCTTACACCACGAGTAGCCTATGTGTTTTGAAAGGCCTTCCAGCTTGTGTGGGGAGAGGTGGAATACTAGCTACAGCATAGAATGGTTTGGGTTGGAAGGGACCTTAAAGATCATCTCATTCCAACTCCCTGCTCTAGGGACACTTTCCACTAGAAGAGGTTGCTCCCAAGCCCTGTCCAGCTTGGCCTTGAAAACTTCCAGAGATGGGGCAGCTTCTCTGGGCAACCTGTGCCAGGGCCTCACCACCTTCACAGGGAAGAATTTCTTCCTAATAATCTTTCCATCAGGAAGCACAGCTGGGCTTTCCTTTCTCAGTAGGTACAGCTGACAAATGACCAAATGTGAGATGCCTGGGGCTGGGAGGGTGGTGATGCAGGATGTGGCTCTGTGGCAGAACACCCTGTCTGTGGGCAGCCACAGGAGCCAGCTGGGCTCTGCTCCTAATGTGCTTCTAATAAGCTTAAAGGGGGAGTTGTGCAAACTGCCCTGCATATGCTGTGTCCTTTCAATGTTAAATTCTCCAGCATTTCCAGGCCCGTAATGTTTCCAGGCATGTGGGGGTCCAGCCTGACAGATCTGGGATGCTGCCATGGGATATCTGGGCCTTTTGGCCAGGCTGGCTCTGGCACTGCTCCAGCTGGATCAGGTGTAAGGCAAGCAAACCATTTCCCTTGCAATTAGCAAGATTTGTTACTTGCTCACACAACTGTGGTTAGAAAAAGCGGAAAAACCTTATGACGTGATTAATTTAAGATTAGCAAAGGAGTGGGGCAGAGCTCAGTTCAAATTGCAATTAATTACTGAAGCAGCCAGAGGATCAGAGGAGTCAGATACATAAAGAAAGACAAGCTCCAGCCTTGGAGGTTACCCTGCTTATCACCTGCACGCCTTGTCTGTAATACAAAATTAAGTCTTACATTTTAAGTTTTATTCTGAAGCTGATTTTATTTTAGCAAACCAAGGGGTTAAATAATGGATCACATATCTGGAAGCAATTTCAAAACAAACCTTATTTTTAAAAAAGGAACATGTACGTAATCATTTCTGAAAGTAATCTTTTCCTAGAGCTGTCATTGGGGATTTCTCTGAGACTTCTCTAGGCAGCTTTAGCTAAAGGCCAGCTTGGCAGGGGCTGCCTCTGTGGGTTGGGCAGGGCAGACCCTTCCTGGGTGACTTTCATACCATTTTCCCTGTAGCCAAATAAAGAAGAAAACTAAACAAACCATTCTCCTGCCCTCTGGCTCAGCAGTTCAAGTCCTGTAAAACTAAACCAGCCAGGATCAAATCTGTTTCTAAATCCATGGGGTTTGGATAAGCAAGGACCAGGAGGGTACTCAGGGAGGGGAGGCACAAACAGGAGTGTGAGGCACATGTCCACAAATCAATCTTCAAAGCTGCCTCTGGACCATTACTTCCCTCCCCAATTAATTGGGAGAATGTATTTTATTAGGAGCTCTGACGAGCTGTGGGTGTTTGTGAGGATGTTAATGAATCTCTGTTCTGGCTTGTCCAGGACTGTGATGTGTGGATGTGTTTTGATGTGCTGATTTCTTGTCTCAGAGTGATATCCCAGAGCTGTGCCAAGCTGCTCTCTCCGTGACTCTTCCCTCAGCACCCCCACATAGGCTGTGAACCTTTCCAAGGCTCTGTGATAACCATGTGGCTCGAGGTGTTGTGGAGATGCAGGGTGTTTTTGGAAGTCTCGCAGTACAATATGGGCTGTTAAGATTCCCAGGGGCAGCACACAAGGTGTGTGTGTCACAGGATTCCTCCTGGGCCATTCCTGGTGGAAATGGCAAAGGTAGGAGCATACACCAGGGGAGTCTGGGCAGAGCCTGATGGCTTTGGCTCAGCCCTGTGTAAGAGCAAAAATAGCCCATCTTGTTAATGTTGTGCACGTGGTTTCAGACTTCGGGTGCAATCAGTGTGAAAAGGGGGCAGGAAAAAGCGTTTGGATGCCTTGGAAATGCAGGAAGAGCAGATCCATTCTTCCTTAACGAGGCCTGCAGGGCTGTGATCAAATTAATTGTGAGAGGGTGAAGTCTGGAAAGCTCTAGCTAAAAAAAAAAAAAAAAAAAGAAAAGAGATGAGCAAGCTGCCACAAAAAGCAGAGCTTGGTGAGCTGTGCAGTAGGACTTGGCACCTGAGGGGCTCTGGGGACCTTGGGAAGTGCCCCAGCTCAGATCCTGCTGGACTACACCCCTCTACTTCATCCAATGTTGGTCAGTAAGTGTGCTGCTGTGGAAAAACTTGTGTGGGATCCTTCTGGTGCAGGATTTCTCCTCTGGGGCAGCAGCCTAATTCCAGAGCTAGGTGAGAGGGCAGCTGCCTCCCTCCCCATGTAACCCCCCTGCTCTTTGGTTATCCAAACCTCATGGCTTTAGACATGGCTTTAGATCCTGGCCGTCTGAGTTTTACAGGACTTGAACTGCTTAGGCAGAGGACATGGAAATGGTTTATTTTTTTGTTTAATTGACCTCCTGTTGTCTGGGCAGGTGTATCAATACCACCTGAAACCTGCCCTGCCTTCCCCTCCAGGTCCTGCACTGTGTCCTGCGTCACTGCTTGGCATCTTCACAGGGTTCTGGCTATTTTTGCTCACTTCCTCCTGAGACTCTTCAATCTGATAATCTCCTAATCTCCAGCTCCTGGCAATTCCTCTGCAGTTGTCTTTGCTTTATACCTGGTTTATGTCTTGGGAGTTGTGTTCAAAATAGCTCCTGACCTTGTTGGTTAATACATGTTAAGAAATTGGTCTACATAACTAGCAGAGCCTTTTCATTCATTCATTCCCTAAATTCATGTTATTTCTTGTGTTGGGGAGAGAAATTCCAGAGAAAGTCACTGCTGTTGCATCAGGCTCTTGTACAGCATCCTCCTGATTTACATCCATTTTCAGGACCAGATTTTTCTTACCCTGGGTGCACTCTGCTTTCCTTTGTGGCCTCTTAAGGCCTTAAAATAGGAGCTGCCCAATCTGAGTTTAGACTCTGATGAGCAGCACAGAAATATCCTTAGTGTTTGTGAGAGGGGACACGTGCTTTCTCCTGATTGCAGAGGAGAAAAGATCTTGAAAGGAGTACAGCAAGGAGTGTGAACCCTATTGCCCACAAACTCTTCTTGATAAAATGTTCCTGGTGGGTGGAAAAGAAATTTGGAAATATAGGATTGACTTTTAGCTTTCTCTGATGAGGATCAAACACCTAATCTTACCCATTGGATAGTTGGAATAACAGAAAGAGGGCCAGAGGAGAAAGTGCCTTTGTTAGCTTTCTTCTTGTATTATCTAACACTGTTTTATCAGTCACCCTTTGTGCTCCTCTGTAACATCAGCTCTAAAATACACACCTGGAAATATGCATCAGGTTTCAGGATGTACCACTGTTTACAGGTCGTGCCTGCTGGCATTGTCCAGGCTGTTTTGCTGGTTTATTTTGCAATCTTGGTTGGGTTTGTGAGAGAAGGAAGGTTCCCTGGATGAGAACTGGCTCTTCTCTGGATTAGGCAGTAGAGGTACCACCTCAGAACTGTAACAGGGGAGGAACACCCACTGTATCTAAGAACAAGGATGGAGCCCTCTGAACTGTTTGGGATGTTTTTTGAATCACCTTTTCCTGCAAAGGGAATAGGAGAATTCATGAAGGAATTCATTGAGCCAGACTTAGGAGGTCAATCACCTCTGGTGCTTCCTCGGACCACCAGGGTGGTGTTAGTTGTGATCTGAACTCTTCAAAACCATGTCTCTAATAGTGGGGAGTTGCAGATCTTTGGGCTTGATCCAGAGATTATGGGGAAGAAGCTGGAGAGGCACCATCAGTAGTAGTGATGTGTAAGTGAGAAGCAGCTGCTAATGCCAGACTTGGGCAAGTTTCAAGGATTTGCTCTTTGGTTTGAGATCAAGTTCAATTCAGTTGGTGAATGATTTCTAGGAGTTTGGGGATGGAGGTCTGGATATGGCAATTTCTTGGGCTTTAGGAAGGAGTAGAAAATGCTTCTCTTTTTGTGACCTTTTTTTGCACTACTTATTGTGGGTACTTTGAGACAGAAGCCCATCCTTTGGGTGCTGATGTGTCCATCCCTTTATCCCTTATCCCTTGCTCAGAGATTGCTCTGTCATCCCTAAATCAGGTGAGTACTGAAGGCTTGGCCAGGGACATACAATGATTATTTAGTTATTAACAGGGAAACAGCACAACCTGCTTTCAGGGGAAGTGGAAGAAACAAAATATTCTGTCCTGAGAGACCAACTTGCTGTTCTTATAACAATCCCCTCCACAGGGGTTTGAGCTGCCTCATGCCTAACTAAAATATCCGTGGATTTTGCCTCCATTCCCCAAATTGTGGTGATGGAAATTAGGATAAGGAAAGCTAAATGATACATTTAAGTGCGTCACGAGAGTGTGGGCAACTGGGCTCTACAGTAATTTAAAAATAAGTATGTATGGGATGAGATTAGCAAATCTGACAGTGCTCAGCTAAGCAGAAAGATCTGCCAATTGCAAGCAGCCCATTCCCAATAAGACCTTCCAGTGTAGCCACAGGCTCCTGTTATGTGTGGGGAAAAAACCAGCACGTGGCTACTTTGATTGATTTTTGAACAGGAATAGCAGAAACAAATGTAATACAGACTGAGAGGAATGTATGTTCCTCTGTTTTTTTTCCCTTCTAGGAGACTGGGCACTGCCAGAGGAGGAAAAAGCACTTGATTGCAATATTCTGGCAGCTGATCTTCCTGGATGTCATTCAATTGTATACTGGCACATTGAGTAAAAAAAAAAAAAAAAAAAGGGCTTAAAATATTTTCAGGGCAAAAAGAGTTGGAAAATGCAGTGTTAGGGGTGCAAACATCGATGAGCAGGAGCCTGGTGGGGATTCTACCCAGGGTTTACTCCTCTTTGGAGGCTCTGCTTGGCTTTCCTCTGCTCCAGATGAGTCATGGACACTGTTACTGCAGCAACGCTGCTGCCAAGGAGGGGGATAAAGCTGTTGCCATGGTGCTGGATGGGCAGGAATTCTGCAGGAGTAAAAACACTTAATTATTAACTTGCAGACAAACGCGGCTTCAGATTTGCCCGCGTGCTCTAGGGAAGGTGTCCTGGGCTCCCAGGAGACTGCTGCCTGTTCTGAACAGCCCCTCGCCTTCCCGGGAAGCAGCTGGTGGCCATAGGCCCAGGGAGGCAAAGCTGGACTGTGGGAAGCTGTGCCTGTGCCCATCAATTTGTGTTTTGCATGTGGCTGCTCCGAGCTGGGAAGTTGTGGGACAGGTTAAGAATTTGAGTGGCTGATGTGTCAGAGCCTAAAATCAAGGTGTAATTGCAGGACATCTTCCTGAGGAATGCTAAGCATCAGGGCTTAAGGCAAAGGCTTGGTTTAAATGTCCATCCTATCTTCTTGGTTACTGGTAAAGACAGAAAAGATGATTTTGTGCAGGTTTTGGGCTGTTTGGTCAAACAGTAGGCTGGCATTTTCTTGTGGTGGTAAAAAGGTTGAGATTTTAACTTGTTTTTCCTGGTAGTGTGGGTTCTTGTGTTAGTTTTGTCTTGTGCTGTGTTGATAGGGAAGGGAAAATCCCTGCCAAATGCCATGGATGCTTTGAACACTGTCCTCTCTCTTAACGCCCATTTATAGAATTGTCGAGTCACAGAATGATTTGGGTTGGGAGGGACCTTAAAGATCATCCAGTTCCAACCCCCCTGCCATGGGTAGGGACACCTTCTACTAGACCAGGTTGCTCCAAGCCCTGTCCAACCTGGCATTGAACACTGCCAGGGATGGGGCATCCACAACTTCTCTGGGTATTCCTTTGAGCATTCACCATATGGGGTTGTTGGAGAGCAGTAAAATTGTCCAGAGAGAACATTTAACACCTCTGTTCCTTGTACCGAGTGTACTTGGACAGTTCTCCAAGTTATGGAGATTTGGAAGGAATTAAAAGCTTCTAGGAAAATGTTGCAGCCCAGGAGCAGTCACTCAGAGTGGTCCAGAATTTGTTATACCTGTGCTGAAGTCAGTTTGTTGTGGCAGGTCTGAGCTCTGGCCATTTGTAACTTGTTTTTATGCAGTCACTGACTAAGCCTAAGGTGGATGGATGTATTTGAATTTCAGAAGTAAGAAAGCAGACAGAAATAAGTGATTAGCTCAGATTACCAGCAGGAATTAGTAGCTGAGAAAGTGCTAAGAATTAGAATGCTAAAGTATTATTTTCGCCTTGGAACTTCCAAAACCAGTTTCCTACATCAAGCAGATGTGCAGTTGTGTGAAAGCTGACCTGGCTTGTCTACATACAGCATTTATTTAGATTTGTCAGGATAAAGTAAGTTATTAGAGCTGTTTTCAGTCTGTGCTGTATCTGCAGTGGAAATGAAGCACCACTGCTCTTTCCCCAGGGAGGAGGTTGATTCCTGTGCCAGGAGCTGGCTCAGGGCACAGCAAGGCTGAAGGCCAATACCATCGAGTTTTAGTAGTGGAATCCTTTTCCCTGGAAGTGTTCAAAAGGCATGTGGATGTAGCACTTGGGGACACGGTTTAGTGGTGGACATGGTGGTGGTGGGTTAATGGTTGGACTCAATGATCTTGGAGGGCTTCTCCAACCTCATCAATTCTATGATTCTGTGATGATTTTCTCCCAAAGATACCAACTTCTGCTGGAAGTGGGTGTGTGCTCTGCTCCCTGTTTTCCTAATCAGGGAAAGGCTTCAACACCATTTTCAGTGCTGAGGAAAACAAGTCCTTGTGTGGAAGGAGCATCAGTGGCAGGCAGAGGCCACCCTTTGTCTGCAGGGAGGTGGCATGAGGGAGGACAGTCCTGTTCCAGTTAAGTGCGGTCGGCTTAGTGCTCCCAAAGCTGCTTAGCACTTGCATTCTGCCACAGGGCAGTTTTTAAAACAGGCAAAGCCTCTTACACTGGAAAGGCTGGGATTTGATGGAGGTGCTGACTAGTCTCAATACCCTGGGAGGAAATGGGTGCAGAATTTGCTGGCACAAAGTTGGGAAAAGGTGATGACCTCCGAGTGTTGGGGGAGAGAAGTCTTTTTCCTGTCCTGTCTGAGCATTCAGAACTGAGACTGTCTTCAGAGACATCAGTTTTGAATTAAAACAGGCAGTAGTGTGGATGCATTTGGGCTGCTCTCACTGCTTGTGTGGCCTCCAGAGAACAGCCTGAAATTTCTGGTATTTCAGGACAGCCTTCATTCAAATTTGCTTTCCTCTGCAGATTATTTGTGCACTCCAGAGGAAAATGTTTACAAGATAGACTTCACCAGGTTTAAAATCCGGGACATGGAATCTGGCACAGTCTTGTTTGAAATCACCAAGCCAGCAGCTTCAGGTGAGTGCACACACAAAATAATGTTTTCACAAACAAACAAATGCCTTTTCCCACTCCTTTTACTACATACATTTCCCCCAAACTGGAGATGCTCTCAGCTGCAGGAGGGCTGAAGTCTCAGCTTGCAGCAGAAATGTTTTTCAGGTGTCTCTTTGTACCAACACAGTGAGCAAAGCTCGCTGCTGCTGTGCTCTCACGGTTGCCATCTGTGACAGGAAAGGACAGATGGATATTGTAAACAGAAGTGGAGGAGGAGGAGATCACTGTGTGGTTGTTTCTTGGCTGTTCATCAGCTTGTGCCCCCCTGTACATCGTTTAGGTGTTTGTTTAACATCTTTCACTAAGGAGCTGGGCAAATGGTGTTTCCAAAAGGGAGAAACTTTGTCAGTTGGGCAGATTAGACACATTTGAAATTTACTTTTTTTTTCTGAAATAACCATCCAAGTGCTACCTGTTGCCAGTGGTAATAAAAACCCAGGGCAACTGTTCTTTTTCTGATCAAGCGTTTTTAAACCTTCCCCTTATCCCTGCAGGTGAGAGGAAGTTTTCTGTAGCTTATAGGTAGCAAACCAGACAAACTAAGGGGAAAAGGCTTGTTCAGAGTCACTTTGCAGTCCTGACCTGAGGCAGGAGCAGTAAATCACCTCAGAAGATGAGAAATGACTCAAACCAAAGGCCCACCTTATAGTCTTACATCTCCAAGTGACCAGTACTGGTTGCCTCAGGAGAGGAAGAGGCTGAGCTCACCATCAGGCTTCCTCGGAGTGGTTTCCTGTCTTACATTACTCAAATAACACAACCACAAGTATTTTCACTGGGTTTCTGACGGGGTTTGCTTTGGGCTTTTCCAGAACGTGAGCACAATGACAGGAAGGACGTTGACCCCAACGCCGGGCGCTTTGTTCGCTATCAGTTCACCCCGGCCTTCCTCAGGCTGCGGCAAGTGGGAGCCACGTAAGTAACTCCCCTCTGCCACTTCTTCTAGGACAGGAAGCAGCTGAAGTCTTAGAGAAAATGGCTCTCCCATGTTGATCCTGTCAGGAAGTTGATTCAGTAGGGATCTTTTGTTGTTATGAGGGTCTGCGAGTGTCTTTGCTGGATGCCTTGCTTTCTCTGGCTTTTTAGGCTGTTAATAATCACAGGAACAGGCCTGGTGTTGAAGAGATTGGTGTTAAAAGGGGCAAAATAAGGTGGGCAGACTATGCAGAAGGCTCTGGGGGAACCTTAGGGCACCTTCCAGTACCTAAAAGGCCTACAAGAGACCTGGCGATGGACTTTGGATGAGGGCCTGGAGTGACAGGACAAGGGGGAGTGGGTTCACATTGACAGAGGCAAAGGTTAGATTAGATATTCAGGAGAAATTCTTCCCTATGAGAGTGGTGAGCCTCTGGCCCACATTGCCCAGAGAAGCTGTGGATGCTCCATCCCTGGAAGTGTTCAAGGCCAGGCTGGACAAAGCTTGGAGCAACCTGGTCTGGTGGGAGGTGTCCCTGCCCATGGCAGAGGGTTGGAACAACATGGTCTTTAAGGTCCTTTCCCACCCAAACCATTTCATGATTGTATATTCCAGCTCTTTCCTGTGCACTATAGTTTGTTTGTCAGAGTTTCTGCCAGCTTTGGAAGATTTATCTTCAGCTTCTGCATTTCACTCCCCCAAACACATTGATCCGTAGATGCTTGTGAAAAGATGAAGTCGTGTTTCATGCCTTATGTACCAGAATGACCTTTGGAATATCTGTGTGTGTCCATCAGTAAACCAATCCAAAATGTGGCACCTAAAGAATTGTCTTGCTTGTCTCTTTTTTAAGTGGAAAGAATAAAAATATAACCTATAGTCTGTAATGCTGAGTTGTGTCCCTGTAGAAGGCTTTAAGAAAAAGAGGAAAGGATAATTTAGTTAGTACTGTTGCTTTATATTTTTGGCATTTTTTATTTTTTGCAGAGCTCTCTTTTACGTTTCAGGAATGATGCAAATCTCATTTAAGCAAGAAAGCTCACATCAATCTTCCCTGTCTTTTTCAGGGTGGAATTCACAGTAGGGGACAAACCCATTAATAATTTCCGTATGATTGAGAGGCACTACTTCCGTGATCAGCTCCTGAAAAGTTTTGATTTTGAATTTGGCTTCTGCATCCCCAGCAGTAAAAATACTTGTGAGCACATCTATGAATTCCCCCAGCTCTCAGAGGATCTCAGTAAGCTCACTTTATTTTCTGGGTTATCATGCTGTGATGTTCATGTGAGGTGGTTTGGAGGAGCCCTTTCTTAAAAGCTGTCTGTAAAAGAGTGGGTTGGGTATAATAATTCAAAGTTTTATATCTGTGTTAACACTGATTTTGTTTTCTAGTGGCTTGCATCTCATCATCCACCAGAGTTGCCTGTTTAGTGGTTTTTTTAATTCATAAAAGGGAAGCTTCATGTCAGAGGGAAAAAGATGATTGTGTTATAAAACAATCAAAAAATAGGATTAAAAAGACCTCCAATAAAAGGATGACATAAATGTTATGTTCTGTTTTAATGTTTGATGTGCTATATTGAGAGCTTGAGAGGTTTTTAGTATGAACATAACTTTTATTTTCTCTCCTCTCTCTCAAGATATGATAGCACAAGCACTAAATCTGTGTGATCTTATTCTTTACAACCCCTAATTGTGTATGTCAGCACTAATATTACAGTCTGTGGAAAATACCATAAAGCACTGCTAGGCAGCTTATTGTTAGACCAGAACAAATTTCTTTTGATTTCACCGTTTAATCACATTTAAAAAAAAAAAAAAAGCAAAATAAACTCCAGAAACTCTAGTGTGATCTTGTTTTGAGGTTGTGTGGAGCACTTACCCCTTGTGTCTTAATGTATTTGGACTATGAACATATTTAATCCCTGAAAGTGTTCCAAAATATGTGTGGATGTGGCATTTGGGGACATGGTTTAGTGGTGAATATGGCAGTGCTGGGTTTGCATGGAACTTGGTGATCTTGGAAGGCTTTTCCAGCATTATCGATTCCATAGTTCTGTGATTCCATGATTATGTTTGAGTTGTTTAAAAGGAACCATCAGCAAATGGTTTGGGCAGATTCTCAGGTTAGTTGTGGTTTTTCACCTGAGAGTTTGCTGCTGTCTGAGTGATGCTGTGAAATGTCCCTGACACCCTGTGGAGCGTTTCCTCAGCAGAGCTGCTGTGTGACACTGTTAATTTTGTTTTTTCCTTGTTTCCCCCCTGCAGTTCGAGAGATGATCCTTCATCCCTACGAGACACAGTCGGACAGTTTCTACTTTGTAGACAACAAGCTCGTGATGCACAACAAGGCAGATTATTCATACAGTGGAGGACCCTGAGTGCAGGATGGACTGTGCTGGCCTCCCCTTTCCTATGGAAGTCGTCAGGGATACCAACACCTTCAGTTCTGTTGCCTGCAATGTCAACTGGACAAGGATCCACAAACCAAGGACTCTTTGCCACAGTAGGAGTTTCATGACTAAATTTGCCGGTCTCATCTCTTTTGAGCTTTGACGCAGACCCAGTTTTTCAGAACTTTAAGCTAAATGATCTTTGGATATCACTTCCCTAAGTTCTCTTAAGTGTCTGCTAAGAAAATGGCCTTGTGGGACCTGGGAGATTTTGCCCTAATTCAGTGAATTTGTGTTCTTGCCCTCAAGTATCTTTTAGGATTCCCAAAGAATGTAATCAGAGAAATCGTGGATGCAAAGGCAGAGGTTTGGTTGGTTGTTTCTCTTTGTGAATGCTTCAAAGGCCAATTTAACTTGTCCATCCTGTTAAAATGTCGAGCACAGCATCTCAAAAAAGGCAAGTTTCATCTTTAGATTGGCTCTCTCCATAAGTGTTTCATCCTTTAGTTTTGGTCCTTCTATGTAACGTTCTGTTTAATCCTGGAAATGCTGAAACTCACAATGAAGACCAGTAGTTCAATGACAGAGCTGTTTTAATTGGGTGTTGTCCTTTTACATTTCAGATGAAGGTAAAATAGCATCGAGAGTCTATGAATCTCCATAAGTTCCTTCCATTCATTTCAGTTTTTGCAGACTAATCAGGAAAATTGGAAGGATTTTGGCTTTATTTAACATTTGCACGTAGCTAACATTCAGCCTATTCATGCTACACATTTTCCATGTCTATTTTCTTTCATCTCTGCTCAATATCAAGATAAGGGCTTCAGCACTGCTTGTTAGAGCAATGCTTTCATTTGTCTAGGGCAGCTGGAGAGCATGGAATTTCCAATTTTCTATTTGTATCTGCATTTAAAGAATGTTACGACAGTGTTTTCCCTTTGTTAAAAATGTTTGGCATTGGTAATTAATACAGGTGAAACAGTAAATCTAATAATGTACAACTTTAAGGCACAGGGAAAATATTTAGCAAGAGCTCTCTCTTCAGACTCTGGAAGAAGTTTAAAACCAATTTTGCCCAAGAAGTAGCAACACTAGTGTGGGGTGGCCTGTTGTCATGAAACCCCTACTCTAAAGGTCAGTTCACTGATATTTAAAAAAAAAAAAAAGGCAGTTTGTAGATACTATTATAAATACTTGATGTCTCCATGTCTAATTCTGTGAGTCGAAGTGGAACATTCTATGTTAGCCTCAGATAGGTGTGATTGTAATAATTTTTATAAAATTCCATTTCCAGTTGTGCAGAGCATCTTGTTAGTCACAGCCTATGTCAAACAGGACTACAAATGGTTGCAAGTGTAGACATCTGCCTAAGAACAGGGAGGTTTTTGTGCTCTTGTTGGGGTTGTGGTCTATTAAATGTGTCACCATTTGTATTTGGCTTGGTTTTCTTGACTTCTGAGAGGATGCAGTTTTATAAAGGAAACACTGAGTTTAGGTTACAGCACAGAGTTTTTATTAAGCTTGGTAGCTAAAAGGAAAAGTATAAAGTTCACTGATTTTACACAACTAGTAGTTGTAGGGATTCTTATCACAATGAGGCTTGTATTTATCACTATTTTTTTGTCTCTAGTGTATTAAATCATACAACTAGCCTATGGCTGACTGGTCTGTTTGAGAGATACAAAGAATTTCCTCATTATTTGTACAATGCTCTGAGCTACTGATCATTGATTTTACAGCACAATAACTACTAATGGTGAAAATAGCTTTGAAAATTTTGTCATTCTTTCCTTCCCCCCTCTTTTCTTTTACATCAAGACTGCTGAACTATCTATATATCCAATGACATTTTGCAAGTTCAAGTATTTATGAGTTTTGTTTCAACTCTTGAAGGAGAAAATGTCTTTTTGAAAGCAGAAGAGAGTGTGTGTGTTTATAATTAATACCCTGTACAGGGTGTTTGGGTGTATTTTTCAACTCTCTGCTGTTCATAATAGTCACTTCTGTGCATAAGATTTTAAAAAGACTTTTAGGAATAGTACTTGCCCAGAATTTCCATTCATATATTTAATATGGAAATACACATCTCAGTATATTTTGATGAGATCAGTTGTACTTTGGTGTTGGCTCTGGGGTCATTGTACAGTTTCCTCTCTGTACAGCACATTGTTGTCACCTGAAATAGTCATGTTCTGCTCCTTGTCTGTGCTACCTCCTTCTAAGATTTTGGACTTCAAAATGAAAAGTAATTCCATAAAAATATTACTGTAATCAATGGGAACTTGAGTGGTAGACATGGCCCTTACAAAAGAACCAAGAGAAGGCCACCCTGTTCCCAGGAGGGCAGTGTGGTGTTGGATGGACTTCCTGACACTGCATTTTAGGGTAGATTTGAGGTAAAACACAAGAGAATGAATTATCTGCTGCTGATCTCCTCAGATCTGGTAATTCTGTGATTCTATGGGTAATAATTCCAGGCTAACAGAAAACTTACTGTGAATCATATAGGATATACTTTACTGAGTGAAAATGTTGTCTAATATTACTAGGAATATTTTAAACCAGAAACACAGGTTTGACATTTTCAACAAAATAAATTTCAACTTATTGTAGCTTTAGCTAAAGTTGTAGGAATTCTACTCATTTTAAAAGTCCCCAGAGTTTGCTACAAATAAATTCTGATTCTTAAACCACGGCAAGCAACAAAACTTTCTGTGGGAAGTGTAATGAAGGTGTTTTTTCCTGTGTTCCACTGCAGCAGTTATCACTGTTATCACCCTGTTTCACTTGGAAACGCCTTGTTAGCATTTCTTTAAGGTCATCTACATCCACAATCTTAACAAACACGTGGGAATTGCTGTTTTCAGGGAGACGTTGTTCCTTTTCCACCTGTTCATGCAGCGTTATCACCTGTGGTGTTGATATGAGGCACAAAAAAGCACTAGAAGAGAGTTTCTTCAAAAACTTTTGCTACACAATTGCTGTTCTAGTGCTACTTCTGTTCTTGTTTATGGACTCAAAATTACCTACAAAATTTAATGTCAAAGACCATTCTTTTTACAGCACTCAACAACTTCAACTTCTGAGACCTCACAGTTCAGCTGTAAAGTGAAACCCACATTTTTTTCCCTTAGATTGGCAGCTGGTTCTTATTACAAACCAGTTGAAAATCAAATCTTAGCAGCATTGTTCACAGAAGAATTTGTTAATCTTCTTGACTAGTTATTATTTCGTATTTTAATATTCATAATTTTGGGTTTACTTTGGAAGTTCATTGTGAAATCACCAAATATTGGCTCTGGAAAAAAGAATTTTTTTTTTCCTCTTCCCCTTAGTCTTATTTTAAACATTACTTTAATTAGCACTACAGCTCTATTTTAACAAGCCAGCCTGGCAATTCAGGATGTGACTTTCTGAAAGTGAAAGAAAACAACTAAGAGCTAACTAAGATTATCTGCTAATAATGCCTGGCTGTTTCCTGTCATAAGACAGGATTATGTGTGTGCTTTACAAAGTGACTTAGTCTTGGAAAAAGAAACTAAGTCGCTCTGAGTGCTAATTGTGACATAATTTTTCTGAGAGACAGGGAAATTATAGCTCAACACATTCTTTCAAGGAAATTATAACTCGACACATTTTTTCACTTTGTCAGTCTTGGATTCCTTGAAATGTCAGGGTTTTTTTAAAAAAAGAAGCAGTAATACATTGGTGATGAGCTGCAATACTGCCTGCTCTTAACAACTCACACTTCCATGGCAGGAAGAGAACAATTTCTTTTTAAAATTAGGACATCAGCCAGGGTTTAAATTCTAGAAACTTTTTGTGGCAAAACCCCAAAATTGTTTCTGTAAATTATCCTCTATGTGGTGACATTTATGGAATAATTGAATGATCCACTCTTCTAGACTCAGAAGAATTAATTTATTTATTTAATATAGAATGTTTTCAAACCTGGATAGACTATGTGTTGGAGTTTAGTTCTTGCTCATAATCTATCTCTACATCTTGTTTATGAGTAGGTCAGTAAGATGCTGCATTTTCCACCTCTGTCCTCTGTTTAATTCTAAAATCTTGTGGAGAGTGTCACAGTGGTGGCTGGTCGTGTGTGAAACATGCAGGCTACCAACTTCCAAATCCCTTCAGTCTTAGAAAAGACTATTAAAGTATTTTGAGAAATAGTGCTACATATCGACCCATAAAAAATAAATTCCCATGTTCATAACAGAAATTAAAGAGGACTCTTAGTCATGCAAAGATGTGGGCCTATTTAAGGGAAGAAAATGCTAATATCCAACTGCTGTACTTAATAAGTATTATAAAGATGCTCTATTAATTATTCATAACCTGAAAAAGATGGTTAACAGCTCAGTTTTAATTAGATCTGGTTAGGAAGGAAACTATAGGGATGATTGCTGTCGTTTGTGAGGGTGTGGGGAAGCAGCTGGAACTGTATCTGTGGCACAAAAGCTGGGCAGGTTTATGTGCATTGTCTCTTTTGGAGGGGGGAAATGAGGGAGAGGGGGATAAGGACAGGAAAAGAATTAATTTCAGCTATTTGGACCCAAGAGCTTTAAGGCCATTGTAAGTGTAAACGTTTTTCCTCTTGAGTCTGAGGCAGCTGAGAGCTTCTCTTTGTGGTTCTTCTCTATACCCCCAGCACAAGCACCAGCTAAATTTACAGAGATGTTTCAATATTGGTATTAAATGTCACTGACAGTTCATATCACTTTCTATACATGGAGATATTTGAAATATTGAGAGTGTGATGCTCTAGGTCTTATGTTGCAGCTCAGTTGTTTTTTATGTCACTGGTCAGTGTGACCCAGTGGGTGAAATGGTGTTTGTGTGTCTGTAGCCTCCCTCCAGCCCCTGTGTTCAGCCTGCTGTGATGTCTGCTTGTATCTTAACACACCCAGCAAACTTGTCTGAATGTGACATTGATTTTTTGGCATAGAAGCAGAATTGTCTGTATTAAAATGTATTTATAAAAAAGAAATATATATCTATTTTTTGTGGAAGGAAAGTAGGATTCTAGTTAATACACCATTGGGAAAATGTTAGAAGCGTTTTTACTGAGTTAATTTCTAATTCTTTGTATCTTGTTAGTTACCTGATTTGTTTGCTAGGACAACATCTACTGTGGCCCATCCTGTGGCAATGCAATGCACTGTCATGTAGAGAATCTGGTTTTCAGAAAGCTGGGAGTCTTTTGTTTCCTTTTGGGACAGTAAGAACTGTGAAGTTCATTGATCACCAGGAATAAAAGGAACCTTGTCACGGAATCCACTTCTGTGGCTTTGGCTTCAGTCACTGGACTGTTTGACTTGTTGCAGACACATAGAGCAAAGATTGAGACTTCAGGATAAAAAAAAAATTAGATGCTACAATTTAGTCTTCCTGTAGGAGAAGGAGAGTCCTAAAATTAATTTATACAAGGATTAAATAGGGACTGCACTTGCTTAAATTGATTTCATATTGGCGTCTTAGTCATCAATGTGCATACTAGGGAATATGCTTAACTTTTTCCATTACCTTGGAAAATGGTTCAAAAACATGTTGCATCCATTAGCAAGTGTTTCTTCTCCTGTAACAAACTGCAAAATGTAAAAAAAAAAAAAACAACAAATAAATTATTGATCCTAGAAATGAAGGTGATTGTCTATTTTATTTAAATATTTCTATTGGCACATGAAAAACATTCAAACTTTCATTTCAGATGTGTTCATCAATATCTGAACTCCAGTTTTGTGCACATGTATATAACCAGCCTCCCTTTTTGGTGATTGTAAATGTGGGAAAACTGCAGTGGTTTGGGTAGTTATGTGAGTAAAGCCATCACATTTAAAGTGTTTAAGTGGGATTTAACTTCCAGATTGGGAAAATATCTTGGGGTCTAATTAAATAAATTAGTATCAACTACATTAATGGAACTTCGGAGTTGCACAGATCACAGTTGTGTACCAGGTCGTGCTTTGGAAAAAAAGGAAAATAAATTTGAAAAATTAAAAAAAAAAAAAGAAATTTGAAAAAAAAAAAGAAAGAAGTTTCCAAGTACATTGAGAGAACTTTAGAGTTCCATGGATCCCTGTTATGCACCAGGCTGTGCTTCTGAAGAATCTGTGCTGCACTGTGGAAAGTCACATTTTTGAGACTAATACAAGAATTGCTGTCCCTGCCATAGTGACTAAAATGGAATCAGCTACTCAGGCTGAAGTGAGTAGTGTTGGAGTAATTCCAACTTGATGGTTTTGATATTTCAGTCAGAAATTCCTGGGAATATCTCTCTGTTTGTGAGCAGAACAATTTACCAACTCTCGGAGGAAAAGACGTAGAATGTTTTTGTTTGAAAATATCTTCTATAATTCAATTTGATTTCACAGAGTTACTGGGGGCTCCTTAGTAACACAATATCCCACAAAATATCATTGAGGAAGAAATTTGTAAATACAAAGCTTTACCTTTTGGACTGTTACTTGGAGCTGCAAGAAACACCTGGACTGGGCTCTGCAACAAGGTGATGACCTTGAGCACAGGTTTGTAATGTGACTTTTTCAGCTGAAGATACACTCTGAGTGTGACATGAGTTCTCTTGCAGGCTTTCCCAAATCAGTCTTTGCCTGTACCTGTTCTCTGTGGTGAGATGTTCTCTGCTGATTAAACTTCCTCTTGGAATTACCTGAACAACTGGAAGAATCAGATCTATTTTCTTAGAATTCTTAAAGGACTGGATGCTGATTTCACCTAAAGAGAAGACAGAGCAAAATCAGTGCTAGTAACTCTAATAAGGCAGGTTAAACAGTCTCTCTGATTTTGATGCTCAGGTGTAATTACCTGGACTTGCTTAGAAACATTCTGAAATTAAAAAGAATCTTAAAAAAAAAATCCAAATTCTATTCCTGTGAAAACTCCTTAGTGTTAAATGTCTGCCAAAAATATACTGCATTACCACTGCTTTTTCATTTTTTATTTATTTTTCTTTTAGCTGGTATGTCAGCCTCATTTATTAATAAATATGCCTAATTATCATGGAGATGCTCTCTGCTTCTCCTCAGATTTTTATTTCTTATGGTATTTGTCAGCTGCTTAGATATTTTTTGTGGCAAATCTTATGTGTTCACCCCATATTTCTATTTTATTTGTCATTGTTCAAGGGCATCTTTTGTGACTTGCATTCCTTTAATATTTCTTACCTGTAGGAAGAATACTTCTCAGTGATAAAATACTCCAGGTTTCTCAATTTTTCTTTGTATTTTAGATATTACTGAAGTTACTCATTGCATGCTAGGATAAACCAGAAGTATTTATTCTCCCTATTTAAGTCCACAAAAAGGAGTAATTGCTTTACAGTGATAACTTTTTCCTTACCAGTGCTGTACAAGACTTAAAATAGGAGGTGATATCATACTGGATAATGTATTTTAATTAAAACTACAAAGAGAATTTAGGTAGGTAGAGCATAATTGCACTTGGATGATTCCCAGTCATTACTTTGAAAACTGACATGGGACCTTAAATAACAAAGGCCTGTGTTATTTGAGAATAATTTAATTATCCTAGTAGAGAGAGTAAACCATGTTAATGAAGCTGCATATGAAAGTAATCTATAGCATGAAATAAAAACAGACAGGGAAGTTACAAACAGCAATAGAGAAAACACACAATTAAATTTTCTTTATGAAAGGAAGATAACATAGATGGGAGAGAAGAGTTCTAAACACACTCAGTTCTTCCTTTCCTGTTGAATGACCAGATGAATCAGAAAAGGGGAATAACAAACTGAAATAGATTAATACAAGGAAGGAATTCTTCCCTGTGAAGAAATTCTTCCCTGTGAGGGTGGTGAAGCCCTGGCATGGGTTGCTCAGAGAAGCTGTGGCTGCCCTGTCCCTGGAAATGTTGAAGACCAGGTTGGACAAGGCTTGGAGCAACCTGGGATAGTGGAATGTGTCCCTGCCCATGGCAGGGAAGTGGAACAAGATGAGCTTCAAGGTCCATCTCAACACAAATAATTTATAATTCTATATGTATTTTATAATCTTTAGCTATAAAGAATAGAACAATTATTTCAGATGATGAATTATTGGGATATTCTGTTTTACTGTATTTACTGTTACAGTTATGCTCACAGTTCTTCTTGCACTTCTTTGGCTATAGAAGTGTGTGTAGCTTTTGTTTTTCCAATGAAGGAAAGGCAAAAACAGGAGTAGCAAAGCTTGGGAAAGGGAAATGTCTGGCAGTCAGAAGTAAAGTTTTATTTAAAATCTCAAATTTGTACATTTATGTACCGCTTGCTGGACCTGTGTGTGCTGTAAAGTGCATTTCCTTGCACGTGCAGCCAAGTGAAGAAGAGGGTGTACAGACCCTGTTTCACCTATAAAAGGTGCTACGTGTGCCAGACTGGAAATTTAGAAATAGCTAAAAAAACAGCTAAAAAAACCCCCCAAAACCAACCCAGCAAAACCAAAATTCAAACCCAAACCCTCTTCTTATGAATGATATGAAGAGCATGGCTCATGGCCGTTCTGCTGATGTTACTCTGTTCACTGGCATTCAACTGCCTTTGAAAATCATGTTTTTATTTCCCAAATGCATTCCTTACCACCCTGATCTGTAATTAAGTGTCTAATTAAGCCTGCTGACTACTTTGATGTCTGTACAGGTTCATAAGTGAGGAGAACAGACGGTTCACTATAACCCTAAAATTAAAGTGTGCGCAGAGACCTGAGTGTAAGTTAGAGGAATAAAACTCTCTGCTCCAGACACACCAGGTCTCTTTGGCACTGAGATGTCAGATTTTAAGGATATGTGTTCCCTACTGGAATTCATCAGCTGGCATTGGTCATAACCCACATTTGAAATAACAGTGCAGAAGTGTTCTTTGCAGCTGCCAAACACATGGATACACTTCCTGTGGCTGTGTGGCAAGAGATGCTTGGAGGAAACACAAGCACAAGTGTCACCACTCAGATAACTTTCAGAACTGTTATTTCAGCCAATGTTTAAATTTCTGTAAGATATGTTAAAATGAGAAAGATAATTTCCAGCCAGATGAAAAATTTGCACTTTTTTTTGCCCTTGATTGCCAAAGAGGCATTGCAGTTTTCTTCTTAGATTAACTTGGTATTTTGTACAAAATATTTTTTGCATGTTTTAGAGGTTTTTTTATGTCCTAAAGTTGGTCTAGAGAGAAAGGTAGGTATAATAAATGCCTTAAGTAATTAATCATTTAGGCCTGGTGCCTCCAACGGGCCCAAACACGCTGGGCTTATTCATGTAGTTGGAATTAAATTCTTCAGTAGCTTCCTGATGAGTAAGATGGTAAATTCTTTGTTCATCCAAATGATGCGAATTCCCTTTGCAGTGTTTTTTGGGATTGATGTGCTTTTACCTGAGTTCTCAGTGGCTCTTGGTACATCTCCTCATGACAACCACCATCCACCCTGCCTGGGCTGCTGCTGCTGTAATTAATTTCCTGATGCTGATTGCGTGAGTAAGGAATTTGAGTCATGTGGCTAATTATGGTCTTCACTGCGCAGCCAGGCCTAATTGGTTCTGACAGGAATAAATCTTTAATGGTTTCATGGCCTCTCTTCACTGTGCCCTGGGTCGATTCGGAACAGGATTCTTCCATTCGTCTAAGCAGCAAAATGGCTCTGTGTTGACCTTGTTGTGGCCTTTCAGTACCTAAAGGAGTTCAGGAGAGCTGGGGAGAGACTTTGGTCAAGGGCCTGGAGTGACAGGACAAGGGCAAAGGGCTTCACACTGACAGAGGGAAGGTCTGGATTAGATATGAGGAAGAAATTCTTCCCTGTGAGGGTGGGGAGGCCCTGGCACAGGTCGCCCAGAGAAGCTGTGGCTGCCCCATCCCTGGGAGTGTCCCAGGCCAGGTTGGACAGGGCTTGGAGCAACCTGGGAGAGTGGAAGATGGTCTTTAAAGTACCTTCCAACCCAAGCCATTTTGTGATTTTATGATAATAAAAACCAAAAAGTCATTGTTACGAAGTACTGAAGGGCACTGACTGTCAGGTGCCCACCACTGTGAGGGCTCTGCCTGGGAGGTGGGTTCATGTTGGTGGCTGTTTGCTGGGATCTTGCAGTTCATAATCCAGTCAGTGTTTGTTATGTTGATATCTAGATTTTTCAATGTACTAGCTGAATGAGAGCCCCCAGGGAAGTAAATCCCATGTGCGTTAATGCTGTTCCAACTGCTGATAATTTTCAGTAATTCCAGTATTTTCTGTGCTAGTAAATATTCTTTATCTTTGAACTAAAAACAAATAGGCCTTTTCTGCTTCTAAAGAGACTGCATTTAAATTTTGCTTTATGAACTAACTCCATCATTCATTATTTTAGTAGTTCTCTATTAAATTTTTGCTGTGACCACACATGGGAAATGCTTCTTTAAAGCTTCCTTTTACATCATTGCAGGCAGGGAATGCATGGTGAACCAGAGAGTTGCTTTGTCACTACTGAGTGTTTTGGGTTTATTTGTGTTAGACTAGAAATGGATTAGGAGGTCAGAAAAAGCTTATGTAAAGTGTTTGTTGGTTTTGATATTTAATATTCTAAACATAAATGTTTATACACAGATCTAGAAGTCTTAAGTATAAAAATGGAGCAGCAGCCCTGGCAAACCAAATTCTGGAATCCAAATATTTGTTCCAGGCAGTAGTTTAAATTTATTTGAAAGTGCCAATAAGTCAGTTGCACTTTTTTATTTTTTCAAGCTTTATATACAAAGTTAGAGACACAAAGTAAAACTGATGTGATATTTAGTGTTTTATCAGTTCCAGAATTCCTGTTAATCACTGTCAGGTTTAAGTAGCTCAGTGCTGTGCCAGGGCTTTGAAAGGTTGTGCAGAGAGATGAATGAATCTGAGAAGAACTGTCTCAATCAAAAGAAATTAATGTTCAGGGGTGATGGTTTTATATCAAGAATAGGAAAACATGGGAGGCAGAAATCTTTACTTTAGCCAGAGGTCTTGTAATAGTCAATTTGACTCGTGACAAGAGAAAAGAGCTTCAAAACATACTTCCAGTATAAACTGTTATTTGAATTTTTTTGAAGTTTAAATGAAATGTGTAACAAAAAAAAAGATTAAACTAATAAATCCTAAACTTTAGAATGGAAATTTTCTCTAATCATATGTTGGAGAGGGCAGTAGTGAGCACTTTCTTCTGTTTGGAGTCTGAAAGGGTCTGGATGGCCCTACCTAGTGCTGGGGGTCCTGGTGCACCAGTGGGCTCTTCTGTTGAAGAATGTCAGAGGATATAAACACACAGAGCCAAGGAAACCAACCCATCAGTGCAAGCCAAGGCTGCTGTAAACAGTCAAATATTTGTGGAGGACATTATTTACCAATTATTATTATTTTTGGCTTAAGAGTGATATTTTAAGGCATCATAGTAGCTATGTGTTGCAGAGCCACAGGGGTACAAAAACACTGCCTGAGCACAGGGTACCCTCTATTAGGATGGATATTTATTTGATACTTTTTTTTAAAAAAAAAGGTACCAAGGATAATATTAACCCTCTTACAATTTGTACTTGGTAAATATTTTTTTGTAAGGTGGTGACTCTTAAATTACACTGAATATATATATAATACTATATATATAATGCAGGATATAGTGTCATATATATATACACACACACTGTTATATATACTATTGTATAAACTGTGTTGTGTATATATAGTGTTATACATATATATAAACTGTGTTTTATATATATATGTATATACATATATACATACATACCTACACATATATATATATACGCACACATATATATATATACACTCCTTAGCAGCTTTATACTTACCATATGCTTAAGTTTATCTCTTAATATTCACATTTCTATTGACATGGGATACTTAATTTTTTCCTTATTTCTTTATCTAAATGTTAGGATGGTCAAGAACTGATTCCCCAGCTCAGCTGTGTTTGCATAACTCTCACCCTGCTGGGTTTTTTCATGGAGCAGCTTGGCCAATTTGACTGCATCTCTTCCTCTGCAGGTTCCCTTTGCAGGAGGCCAAGGAAGAAGAGCTTGAGTCAAGTGAGGATTTCTTGGTGGTTGCGTGAGGGATTACAAAGCTGCATCACATGTGTCCTTCCTAAGTCGTCTTTATCCGTCTGCCCATAATCTGATTTTAAGTCTGGGCTCATAGGCACGGATGGGGGTGTAAATTTGGACCTGGGTTTGGCATCAGTCTGAGCAGGCAGTGCTCCCACCTTGCTGTGGGACAGCAGCTCATTAAACTTGTCTCTCTCTATTTTAACAATTCCATCTCTCTGTTCTGTCCTTGGTAATTCCTCTCTGCTGTTTCATAGTAGAAATGACCCAATCTGACTCAAAGTTTGACCTCCTTATTTCATTTTGAGTTTACAGAGTCTGTGACTAGAGATCACAGAATCACAGGATGGGTTGGGTGGGATGAGACCTTAAAGATCATCTGGTTCCACCCCCTGCCATGGGCAGGGACACCTTCCACTATCCCAGGTGGCTCCAACCTGGCCTGGGACACTTCCAGGGATGGGGCAGCCACAGCTTCTCTGGGCAACCTGTCATTAAAGACACTGATATTTTTTTGGCTTCTAGACTGTTTTCCGCAGAAGGTTCCTGCTCCAGATTGCTTTGGTTTTAGATTGCATCACTTGAAATAAAACTGGTTTATTTTATTTTACAAGCAACACCTTTGGAAAATCAGAGGGAGAAGAGTGTTCCTGAGAAACTGGCTACTTACTTTAGTTCATGGTAGGAACTAGACATTATCCTAATGCAAGGGCTGGTTCAGCATCATAATAAATCCCATTGGATGTATTGGATGCAGCTGGAAGTTAAACTAGAGATGCTCTCTGGATTTGGATAACTGCAACAAGTCTTGTTCTCTCTTTTTTTTTTAATTAGCATTTCTAAAAATCTTCATTTAATGGTTGAATAATTCATGTTGCTGTTCAGCTTAAATGGCAAAAGACAGAAGCATGAATGGGAATAATTTCCAGCCAAGTAAAATTTCTACTAAATTGTTTTTTTCTTTTTTATTAAAAAAGCAGAGTTTAAAATATCTTTTTAAATACAGTAAACTTAGATATTTTCCACTGAAGTATATTTGTTGCTTTGGTTTAGTCTGTCAGCAGCTCGTCCTCTATCTTCTAATACTTGCAAAATTTTCAGTTCACGTTCTTGTTTACCAAAGCCCAGAACTGCTTTCAAGGGGACTATAAATGTTTTAATATGTGGATTTTTGATTTTGAGTCATCTGTGGTGGATGCTGTTGCCATCATTGGCTCCAAGAAATAAGTTAGATTGTTGTGTGCTGTGAGTCCTGTGTTCATTTTGCAAGCAGCTTTCTTTAAAGAAAAAAAAGAAAAGGAAAAAAAGTCAATAATCTGTTTTCCTCTCAGAGTCATTTGTTTCTGGAAGATGTAGAAGATGAGTGGCTTGATAAAATGGTGTTGACAAGTTCAGCTGTTAACAATATTATCTTTAAATAGTATTTTAAATTTTTTTTTTTAGTATCTGTCTGTAGAAAATTGTTATAGTAAAGCTACATATCCTGCGGGTGGGTTCTGGAAAAAGATTATTCTCATTCCCATGGACACAGTCTCTGCTGACATCAATCAGATAGGGAAGTGTGTGATGGTTAGGACTGGATTTTGACAAAATAATAATAATAATATAATAATTAGGTTGGCACGTGGTTCACATCAGTGCTATAGGTTTGGATCCAGGATTACTTAGGTAGGCAGGAGACACTGTGTCCAGTTCCATGAAGGCAGAGTACAGAGTGGTGAGCTGGAGGTCGGGGACGTTTCCATGTGGAGTTCCATTGGGGATGGGGACGTTGCTGCTGTTCTCCAGCTGGCAGTGAGAGGGGAAGCACTGGGAGGACACTGGGGATGATGAAATGAGGACAAGGGGATCCACGGCAAGGCTGTCGTCTTTCAGCTCCTCCCAAAGATTCCCTACACCCAAACAAAACACACGGATTAACGAGTTGATTCAGCTTTCTTTATATTTTATCTCTACATTTTTCTTTATGTTTCCTTTTTTTAAAGCCTCGTGTTGCAGGAGAAGTTGGTCATTAAGCAGTTGTGTGTGCTCTGTGTGTAGGTGCTCCTAATCCCTTGGGATTGAGGAAGGAGAAAGGTTGTTTAGATAGTTTTGATTTGTCTGTCTCCATAGTAAATTTAAATCTA
Source organism: Calyptomena viridis (assembly GCA_013390005.1). NCBI lineage: Eukaryota > Metazoa > Chordata > Aves > Passeriformes > Eurylaimidae > Calyptomena > Calyptomena viridis. The sequence goes on along the minus strand of WEIV01029143.1, from coordinate 33,861 downwards.
TGAGAAAACAGCATTAATTTAAAACAATTATTTCACTTGATAATGGGCAAGATTCTGCTAGGAATGTGTATTTGTGAAGAATAACTTCTATTAAAAAAACCCAACAATTAATTTTAAATGATGAAAGGGCCTCTGTTATCTTTATAATATATGGAAAATATGAGATCATACTTTGTCCTTTCACTAGAAGTAGTTTATTATTTTATTTTACTTTACTACTTTATATTTTATTTTATTAATGTCTATGTATTTATGTATGTATTAATGTCTACGTATTTTGCTTCAAGCGTGAAGGCCTTATTTTAAGGTTTAGGGCCTCTAATTAGAGATTTGATCATTTTATAAAGGAAGAAAGCAAGTAAAAAGCATAGAGAGCAAGGCCAGAGGGAAGGTGGAGTTGTACCATACTGGTGAAGACAAGAGAATATTCACAGTACCAGAGTGTGAGCTGCAAATTAATTGAATAAAATGGAAAGAGATCCAGGGAAATGAGTGTCAATCTCAGTAAAACAATCTGGGCATGGCAGGACTGGGAAATATTTGTGACAGTGGAATGACATGGCACTGGCATCTGCTGAGTCATGTAGATTATTAAAACTGCATTTCTTTTACTCTGTCTTTTAGGTTGATTTGTGTAACCGCTTTTTGTTTGTGCAGGAAGGAAATTCTGAGATGTTTTTTAGTGCAGCAGGAGGTTTATAATTTGGAACCCACAGGATTTATATAAATATGTATATATAAATATATCTATTTGTATTTATTATAAATTTACATACATATTTACATATATATTCACACACATGTAATGTATATGTGTATATATAAATATATGGTGGGGGTTTTGCTTGTTTTTGCATGAAAAGCTGTGTTCTTAATGTACATCCCATCAAGATGATTCAATTATTTAATATATTAAACAATTACTGTCAGCTTTACATTATTAAGTACATCAAAACACACCTCAGGAAATATCATTGTTCAGGGCAAAAATCAAATGATGCCTCGGGAAGGGGGAAATGACATTTACTGGAGCAGAGATGTGGAAAATGTTTGAATCAATATTGATGAAAAGAAGTTAGCATGTTAATTCAATCAAAATTATTTCTCTTACTTCCCCTCACACGACAATTCTCTTGTAAGGATTGCAGTAAACAGTTGTGCCTGAGTAGTTTTCAGTGGAATATACATCTGAATTTAAAAAATACATTCTAAATCCCATATTAAAATATTTAAAACTGGCAGTTGTAGCCAAGAGGAAGTTGGAATGTTTTTTAAACTCTGGATGTAAATATGGGAAACTTCTTAAAGATTTAATACAAAATTGCATGATGTGTGAATAATGTAACCTGGTAAGGTGGTCTTTGTAGCAGTGGCAAGAAGAAGTTGTTAAAAAAGAAGGACAAAGATGCATCTTATGCGGGTTGGGTTGTGATGGGATGGAGTGCGATGGGAGGTGATGGGATGAGATGTGACAAGCCTGACTCTACAGGCTAAAAATACCTTAGATACCAACCTTGGAGATCAAAATCAGTCAGGGATGGATTAAGAGCATCGATGTCATTGCTGAGGTCTCCCTCCGGCATGAGCGTGTCCTGCACTGTCCTGGCTGTGGAATGCTCGGGCAGCATCTTCATCCCACAGTTTGGGGGGGTCTGCGCGGGCAGTGGGGAATCCTGAGTGATGCTGGGCTGAGTTCGGAGCTCGCTTTGAGCCTCCCCAGCAGGAAACAGGCTCTGAGGGTCCGGTGTCTGTTGCATCAACGCATTTGGGATTTGGGGGAAGCCCTGGGGGGATGCGTAGCACGGAGGCTGCTGCCCCCCCAGCAGGTTGGGTAGGGGGTTCTTGGCGTGCAGAACTCCCGAGGCGTGGATGCTGTGCAGTGGCTGGGGGATCCCGGAGGAGAGAGCGGGCTCGCCCAAGGAGTGGGACTGGGCTGCCATCTGCCTGGAAAGGGAGGCACCTGCAACGCCCGTCGGGCTGCAGGTCATGAGGGAAGATCTCAGCTTCTCGCTTTTGTCGCCTATCAGAGTGTCAAGTTCTTCTGGAAAACAAGGAAAAAGTCCATGACTGACTTATCCCTAACAGAGCCTTGATATCTGTAGCTTGCAGCGGGACTTGTAGTGTTATTCAGGATGTTATTCAAACAAAAGTGCTATTTCACGTATATGATAAGAACTCCAAAGTCTGAAATATTTTTTCTAAATTATCATTGCCAAGTAATAATATATTAATAAATAATATAGATAAAATATATAATAAATTCCATTTTTGTGTTTAAAAGCTGTATTCTTGTAAGTCAACTTCAAATTTTATTTGATAGTACTTATTTCAGTGTTGTTTTTATCATGGAATGGTTTGGGTTGAAAGGGACCTTAAAGATCATCTAGTTCTAACTCCCTGCCATGGGCAGAGACAATTTCCATTAGATCAGGTTGCTCCAAGCCCCATCCAGCCTTTTATCTTAAAGTTTAGTGAGATGTCAACAGTGAATATTTTCTTAGTGAAGCTTCTTTGCTTATTTGGAAACACCTACAAAACCAGGTCTTGTTTAATTCTGCTTTTTCATTTTTGTTTCCTTGTTTTGCCAATCACCTTATAACCAGGAAATACCTTCCTAAATCATATATTAATTCTCTTACACAGCTTGGTGCTTGTCACAAAGAAAAGTTCTGGGGAGAACAGTTTGAGAACTAACACACAAACACATTCCTGACCTGGCTTTGCCATGCTCTTCCTTACAGCAACTGGGTCTTTCCTCTTCCATTTCTGAAGTTCCTCCTGCATCTTGTCTATCTTGGCTGGATTCAGAGCCCACAAACAACCCTTGCGAGAAGAATTGCCCGACTTGTTTTCCACTTTCTCAAAGCACTTGTTCAAAGACAAGTTGTGACGCACAGAATTCTTCCAGCCATCTGGAGCTGTCTGGAGAAACAAATCCAATGTAAGAAAGGAACTCCGAGGAAAAAAAAGTGAAAATAAGTATGTATTTTTTTTGTTTGACAGATGAGGTGATAAGAAATGCTGTTTAGTTTGTCCCTTGTGCAATGAGAAACTTGTATGTTAGAAGGAAGCCACAAAAATGTTACAGTCATGTTGTGTGGGAAGAGAGGGAACAGATGAAACAGTAACTGATTTTCTAAGGAAAACGTTTGTCAGAGGGCTGCTGGATTTTTAAGAGTGAATTTGCAAATCGCAAGAATTAAGTGTGTAAAGAATTATATTCTAGAACTGTGGGCTAACAGGAGGTCTATTGGAATCTATTTTGGAACACACAGAAATATTTCAAACACTTAATTAAAGCACTGTGTGCTGCTTGGACTCAAAGTCAGTGTCCAGGCAGACTTCAAAAGAATTTATCTTGCTACTGTAGGTGTAACTTTGTGTGCTGGCCAATTACATAACCAAATGGTTTAATCACAAGCCCTACAGATGGGATACAGGTTTTCACATCTGATCGTGGCATCTCTGTGCTTTGCATTTATTTTTAACACCGCAGTAGCAGTTGGAATGTTCTTTAAACTGAATCATTGAAATTGCTCTTTTTCCAAAAAAAATCCTCATCTGTGTCTCGTGAGAATTAAAAGAAATGAAACAATTTTCTGAGAGGTGGGTGAAGTTTTCTCTGTCTATTGATTCAAATTCATGGATGCCAAATATTTTCATCATAACTGTTTATATCAATCAGAGAATGATTGAACATAGAAATAGGAACATGAGAAATAAATATGGGTTTTTAAAGTGTGGTCTTTTTAAAAATGCTAAAAATGAAAATGCCACTTTTATGTGTGTTAAGTTTCCTTTCCATTTTGATGCTTTATTAATAGGGATCCATCTCTCATAAAAGTCAGATTTTTGATAATTTGGGTAGTTTCATAATTCCTTTAATTGTTACCAAGTGCAACCGACTTCTTCTAAGACCATCTTTTATATGTGGACTTGTGCCCATTTTTGCTTTCACATGACACACATTGAACCTCTGAAGATATTTTGACAGAAATTCTTTCATCAGATTTTTTTAACATACTTTTTTATATATATCTTTATGAGGAATGTAAAATCTGTTCTTTTGTAGCTTGTAAACAACTATCGTGTGGGTTAAGGTGTTAAAAGCCTTATTGAAGATTTTACAGTCAAATTTAATACTCACTTTCTTCATTAAAAAAAAAAGGTGTGGAATTAAATACATGTTTTTTATTAAAAGAGAAACTATTTTCCTCTCATAGCAGCAGAGTTCCTACCCTTTTGGCCCACCTGATGTCAGCATTTCACTATTCTCTCTCATGGGTGAGACAGCACAAATTCTATTTAAAAGGGAAAAACAAAAGAAACAGAAAAGAAAACAAAAAACCCCCAAAACCTTTAAAACCTTTCTGCCATAGAGTCATACTAAACAAGATGAAGCAGTTTTTATCCCTTGCAGATCATACTCAAGTTACTTTCTGGCGGTTCCAAAAGTGAATAGAACTGTTCTTCCCAGGTAAGTTGTGTATTTAGCTACTGAATAAGCTTGACCTGAAAAAATATTCATGTTCCTTGCCCTGCACACGAGGTTACACATCTCTGTCTGTATCTAGACAGGATAATTAATGTTTCTGCTAAGATGGGAGCAGCACGGGTTTCTCAGAGGTTTTCAGAACGTGTGGGGGTGTAAACTACGAGATGGTTTTAGAAACCTAAGAGCAAAAAGTACACGGATTGATTTTGGAGGCTGCCAGGAGTCAAACAGGTTCTTGCATTAAACCTGGGATTCTGAGCTGTGAAAAGCAGTCGTTTACCCAGGCAGGGCTTGAAGGAACACTGTGTGTTCATGTTATGGCTCTGACACCAGCTTTTTCAGTGAATGTGATTGTTAATGAATGAGCTTTGGCTACTGAAGTTGCTCTTGTGTAGTTGGAATCTCCTTGCTATGACTTGTTTTTGATGTTGCTGTGTTCAGCATGGTGTGGATAAAACTGAGAATCATAAAATCATGGAATCACAGAGTGATTAAGGTTGGAAAAGGCCTCTAAGATCGAGTTCCAACCATTAACCCAGCGCTGCCAAGGCCACCTCTAACCCACTCCCCAGATCTCCAACATTTGAATACTTGTTGCTCTAAGTTCCATCAGACCACAGACCTTTCTGACCTCTTGGACCACTGGTAATAACTCCAATTAACAAGATTAAAGCTTTCTGTTAGACTCACTAATCACTACAAAGAAAAAAAAAACAAACAAGAAGATGATGACAGGTAAAAAATATTTTTGTCCAGCCCCACTGATCCTGACCAGTGCTTGAAGTTTAAAGAGTTCAGTGATCTTGCAAAACCCTTTCTCTTTAAATCTAGGTCTCAAGAGAAGGGAGAGGTACATCAAAGAGTAATTCAACTTTAGCTGTGTAGATGTTTTTTTTTTTTTTAGGACGTAGGAGTTGGATTGCTCTGTTTCAACTAGAAATGAAATTGTTGCATCATAGAAACTAAATTTGCTGTGGCAGCGAATACAAGTTAATTTGACTCGGCTTGTATCATCTAATGTCTCCCAGCAAGATTCTGTGTACACTTGCACTCCTCTCCAGTTTAAATTGCTTCCCCTCTCCCTATTTAGTGAGTGCTGGTAGCCCCAGCAAAATGTTCTTTGCTGATTTTTATACTATTTTATCTTGCTGAAGACTCTTCGAGAAAAAGGAAGATAGAGGATATTCTTTTTTTTCCCATTTATTAATAATTCTGGGCTGCTGTAAAGACCAGAGGTAGACAGGGATTAATGTCTGTAAGTGTAATATTTGCTTGCTTATTCTCCCCTGGTTATTTTAAGGATGTTACAGTCAAAGATATTTGACTGTATTTGTAAGTAAAATGCAAAAATAAAGCTGTCACAAAATAGTGAATGTTTCATTTGTACTCACTGTACCAGGTAGCACCCCCTGCACAATTCTTTCCCTATAATCCATATGACAGCAGTATCCTCATTCTTATCAGTTTTTAAATGAATTAAGGAAAAGACATGAGGCTCTGAAAAACCAGGAAGGACCAGGATGGTGACACCTGGCAGGGCCACAGTCCTGTGCTCAAGGGATTCTGTCCATGTTTACAGCAGCAGCATTTGGTTTGAAACTGCTGATTAATGTTATAATCAATTGTATTGTGAGACAACAGAGAATTAATTTCAGATTGGCCTGATAAGTGAACATGCACATGCCTGTAAAATTATTAATAATATTCCCATCTCTCTGCTTGAAAATTTTGCTATTTTTCTGTGGATTTCTTTGGGATGGAACACTTCTGATTTCTGATGGTAGGTTTCTTTATTTTTATTCCCTTCTCTTGCTTGTAACAAATGATGGAGTAGTTAGTGATTCCTTTGGGAGTAAATCTGGGAATATAAAGTGTGATGGACCTTGACAGTTCTTCCTCCATCACAATGTATATTTTTCTTTGATTACTGATATATTCAACCTTATTATTTTTTTGTGTGCACTGTTTATCCTCAATGTCCAAAACCATTGCAAAATTTTACCAGAACTCTTATTTTTAGCTGTTCCCAGAGTTCTTTTCTTATTATAAATATTTGAATTGCCTTTCTATGACTGTTTTATATTTGGTTAAATTGCTGCAGGGTTATTTGCAACAGGAAACAGGGCAGACTCACTTGCTTTATTTTCATTTTTGGGCCTTGCTAACAGGTGAGGTCACCTACTCTGGACTTCAGTGAGATGGTTTTGAAGAATCAGCAGAAATAAAGCTCTGTGTAGAGCAGCAGTTGATGATTCCATTACAGCTCTTTTAAAAATCATAACTAATCCTCCTGCTCTTGGATCATGTGCTGACTGAGCACTTTCCACTCACATTCCAAGTGGAAGGAACCATTCCCTTATAGCATGGATTTAAATTTCAATAGTGCTGCTGCAAACCATACACCCTTCCCTTCACCAACGTCACTGTGTAATTATGAGCTTAGTGCCATTTATCACATATTATGCTTTTCTTTGTACAGGGCATGCAAGTGATGCTCTTGCTCAAGAGGGATATCCCAGCTCCAGAATGGAGTGAGAGAACCTGGAACCTCTGCTTCCACACCATCTGGAGGTGCTACTGGTGGCAGGGGAAGCTACAAGACCAGTTCTGCCTGTATTTGAGATCTGAGAGGAAGGAGTGAATGTGCTTTTAAAATTATTTACCCTTTATATGAGTTGAAATGGTCACTGTTATACACCCCAACCCAGAGCTGGAATAGTTCTTAAAATCTTTTTGAGTTAAATATTAAATATTTAAATAGTTAAATATTACTTTTCACATTTCTGACTAGGTGCAAAATGCTGGGTGGTTTGTGATCATGAGCATATATAATGTGTAATTGATTTGATATTAATATACTAAGAAATTAATGCTTTTCATAGCTAGAATCCCATCCCTTTTTCCCTCTGCTGCCAGGTAAGCTTAGAGGGAGATTCCCCCTCTCCCTGTGGAACTCACCTTAAAGTAAGGAAAGTGTTCCGTCATGAAATTGTAAATCTCACTGACTGGCAAACTCCCTGTCTTGCTGTTTTTGAGAGCCATGAAGATCAGGATGCTTTAGGGAGAGAAAGAAAAGTATTTTAGCCTCTTCTGCTTGACTGCTCAGAACCAAAAATAGATTATTTTCCCAATTGTGTGTAATTACTCCAACTTTCACTGTCATAGCATGAATACTGAGGATGGTTAAAGTTTCCACTCTGTTTATAACAATTTCCTTACACTGCTTAACTCCTAGAGATATTTCTTAAAGCTCATATAGAAGGTCCAACTTGGGTTTAAAATAAAGTAATATGGAAAGTAGAATCAAGACCTTCAAAGCCTGCTGGTGTGTAGTTATTCAAGATTTTGTTTCAATGCTTAAACTAGTGCAGACCACAAAGAACATCAAACTGACAGTGACAGAGGGATAATTAAAATTTAATTGTCTGATCTACTTTGTTAGATTACTTGGGGGCTAAACCTGTGTGGTGACTGACATATCAGACATGTTTTCTAAGGCATTTCCTTGCCTTAGTAACTGGAAAAAATGATAGTTTTAATATAGGTGCTGGAAAAGATGACTAAGTGGGATCAGTCTTGTGCTGATGAAATATGTACAATTTTGTGTTAGAGAAACTATTACATTCTTTTGGGGGGGGGGTGATCAAGACAATGCTTCACAACATTTAATTTCTCTCTGCCTTGGCCCCAGAGTCTGGAACGTCTTGTAATTTGTACAAACAGGACAGAACACACCAGGAACAAGGCAAGTAAGAGTAAGCGTGTTATTGCAAAGGATGCTGGAAACAGGCCATGGGCAAACAGTGTATTTCCTGTAACATTAGGGCTTGAAAAAATATTGTATTACCTGTAGGAGTAGATGGGCTTGGGAAACAGAGGCTGCTGGGATTCTTGACTGCTTTGAGGAGCAATCCTTTGGTAAGGGTAGTGTGAAGAAGCAATGTAAGTCACAGGGTAGCTGCCTCCTGAGGGATACTGATGGCACAAGAGAGATGTTACTTGGCTTAGCAACAAGCTCCCTAAAATATTTCTTAGTAACAGTATTAAATTATTTAATTCTGTATGTAAAAAAACCCTACTTTCTTCTGTATTGCCTGCTCTGCTACTGAGTTCTTGTGAAAAAATGTGAGCAATTGTACACTGTCATCTCCAGATAATTCTTAATTTTATAGATCTAAAGTGTATCTCCCTTCAGCCATCTCTTCTGCTGTTGAAATCTTTCAGCCTGTTCAGCCTCCCCTGAACAAGCAGACAAGTAAATTAATGGTTTTACCTTATTTACATAAAAAACCCAACCCAAACCATGAGAATAAAACAATCAAACAACGTGAACCATAGAAAAATAAGCCCAGCAAGTACAGCTGCTAAAAATGGAAGAAACAAGGAAGTTTTGACTGAGCCTTGTTCATTTTTTTNGACTGAGCCTTTTTTATTTTTTTTTTTTTTTATTTTTTAGGTGGAAAGAGATAAAACAAGACTAAAATCCCAAGTGTACAATATCTAATCCCAAGGGAATTGCATCCCAAAGCCTCTGTCAAAATTGCTGTTACAGTGCAAAGCAGGTAAAAACCCAACAAACAACAACAAAAACTTCAGTGAATGTATCAGAATATATATGAACTGAAGGTATTATTATAAAACAAGTTAGTAATGTCATTCCAGGGGTCAGGAGAGCAGCATATGAGACGTTTTTGAGGTGGTTTCATATTGCCTGTCTCGTGCTAAAGCTGTTGGGCTACTCCCTGTCTGTGCCCTTGTAGTCAGTGCCAAGGAACAGGTGTTCCCATGGGGCCAGGAGTCTGTGCTGTGAACCACCACCTCAAGTGACTTTCCCCTGCTCCCCATTTTCTATCAGAAAGCTAAAAAAAAATAGCCAGGACTCCCAAAATCAGTCAGTACTTATGACACCCTCACTCCTCCCCTGGGACCAGCAGCAGAAGCTACTTGAGAAATGCTGACCTACCTCTTGAGGAGATCTCTAAGCTTTTCCAGCTCCCAAAACACACTAAAGAGATGAGACAGAAATATGCCAATGCCGAAAAAATAGGTGAGAGAGTGGAACATCCACACAGATAACCTGGATCGTACCATAGTTGCTGTAGATTTGCTCTCTGTTTTTTCAACACATCACTTGGTCTTTTTCAAATATTCCATATTTTTCCTTTCCAAATTACAGTTTGAATCTGCTGGCAAGAGACTTTCAAGAACAAAGGAACACTACCCTCCTCAGGTAAGATACCATCAGTTGGCTCTCCAGGAGGCAAAAGCTCTTGCTGAACTCAGAGCTCTGTGCAAGAGGAATTTCTGCCTCTTACAGATGAATCCTTCCAGATGCCAAGGTGAGGGCATGGCCAAAATTAGGAGTCATGTCACATGCTATTAAAAATCTACCTGCATGCCTTCCCTGGTACTCAAAGGTTGCTGAGCCTTGTTCTAGTGTTTTACTGGTCAGTTCCAGCAGTTCTGTGTCATGAGGTTTGTGTGGTTCCTCTGAAAAATTATAGTGTAGCTCTTGAGACACTTTGGGAAAAATCCCTTGGTAATTAGTTTATACATCTCCTTAGTTTCTTATTGTAATCCCTATTTTTGGCTCAATAGCTTCAGTTGCTCCTGTCCCCTCAAAGTGCCTGTGAGGGGTTATCATGTGCTTGCAAAATATTCATAGTTTATTTATTTATTCTGGATTCTGAATAATTTATTTGAGTTTCTCAGTAATTTTAGTCTCGTTTCTGGATTTTTCTTGCCTGTTTGCTTTTATCTTTCTAACACTGAACTGCCTGAAATAGAACGTGGAAAACCAGACTGAACACACTCAGTTGTTTGCATGGTGAAAGAAATGAAATGTACATAATTAATTTTTTGAACTAAATATTGGGCAAAACTAGAGTCTCCAGAGCATCTGTGAACGAATTTCCACGTGCAGTTCTGTGCTCCCTGCTTTGTGCATCGAGTGTAGATGTTTCACTAGAGTAGAAAACCAGGCAATTCCTACAAGAATTCTGATTTTATTGGTTTTGGTGGCTCTCTGAAAGGAAAGAACGCTAAGATGGGACTGGTTTTGATGTCATCATGAAAGACAAGACCTGGGCGTTTTAAGGATTATTTCTGTTTTATTGGTTTCATTAGTCCTTTTTGAGGGAGCAGAGGCTGGGGAATGGTCTGGAATGACAGGCTGGAGCTGGTTTTACAGTCGCACAACTGGCATGAAAGGTGTCCGTGTTTTATGGTGGGTGGGTAAGTGACTTCAGTCAGTGTCTGCTACTTCATTCAGGTCAATAATAAGTAATTTTTCTTATGACTCATCATTTGTGTTGTGTCCAGCAAAGGGGAAGGTGAGGCCGTTTTATCATTTGGACAAAATTAATGAAGGGGTTGATCTTTCTCATCCTTCTAATGAAAACTGAGGTGTATTTTGAACATCCTTCACTTCAGCCTAAAGGGCCCGTTCTCTGGAGTGTAACTTTCACAGTGATTTAACTTGCACTGCTCCATTCCAATTTGAAATGTAAAGCATTAATCACAGAGCTGATTATTCCACTTCTTTTCAGCTTTGTATCCCATGTTCTTTCATTTTCCAATGTCTGATTATGGCACAGGGACAGCAATTCTACCTGTTGGGACTTTGGCTTCTTATACCTATTATTTTTTTTCCTCTGAGTAGTAGAACACGTTGCCAGATTTTTGCTATGGTAACATTAAGAAGCACAAGAAAAGGACAATAAAAGTCTAACAGAACCTGCTGCATGTAAGAAATCTCTCACAGTGACAGCTTGCAGGCACTAAGACTTTCCTCTTAGTGCCTGTTGTGTCTTGCTGGCAGCTCCCAGGAGGTGTATTTCAGCTTTAATTTTGGAGGTTTTTTGAATGTGGTTAGTGCCAATTTAATAGTAATAGCACTGGTATCATATCAGCAGGGACAGGGGAAGGGTGCCTGCTTCAGAAGGAATAAAGATATTAAAAATATTCAATGAATTAACAAACTAAGTGGAGTTCCTGCTAAAGCAGCACACAAAAATGGCATTTTTATGGTGAGTGAGGTGTATGGTGCTAAGGCACATCCACAATGTCTGTCCTGCAGTCCTAGTGGGGAATAGTTTATTTTTGCAGAAGAGCTTTTTTTGGCAAGTTAATCCTTTGTCTGGGACCATTGTCTTCTAAAATAACAATAATCAAATCCATGGATTTGTAAATTAGGAGGGTGGTGTAATATCACCTTTCTTTCTATTCCATTTTAATTCAATTATTACATTTTATTGAGTTTTAGGTCAACAAGAAAAAAAGAGAAGTAAATTAATTATGAGGGTTTTGATAAGAATTTAAAGATAGTAGGCATTTTGCCACATGATGGGGAAAAAAAGGTTCAGTAAATTTTGGTTATTGGAATGCCAGTGTGATAGATAAAGAAAGCCAGGAGTGATGACTGTTTCAATGACTCAGACATGTAACACCACACAAATTAACAACGCCAGTAAAATATCACAGTAACCCAGCTTTTGTTTTCTTTGATCTGTTTTAAATCACTGCCCTGTCAGTCACATTTTTTATATTTCTTGAGCAAGTTGAATGAGATGGTGCAGCTGCTGCCACGATACCTGTCATCAGTCACTGGGATCAAAAGACATGTAACTCGAGTGTGAGCTTTTACCTTCAAATATTATATATATATATTTGAATTTCCTGTGAGTTTCATTTAATTCTGTTCCACTGGTTGGGTGCATTGGAGTTGTGCTTGTTTTGTATATGGATTTCTACCTATAAATCTGCAAAATCCTTGTTACCTTAATTTCACCTTAAGTTTTGGACTTTTTTCTTTGCTTGTTTTAAATACAGTGTTTCAAGCATATTTTCATCTTGGATATCTTACTAAAAATTTTATACATTGTAGATAATTGAGCAAAAGAGGAATATTTCAAAGTATTTAACAGAACCATCACTTACACCTAAAGGAAATTATTTTTAGTGTTAATAATATAGTTACATTACAGAAGAACAACCTTAATATTGCACATTCTCCTGCATCATCAGCATTATAGTCAATTATGCTTCAGCTGAATAATCTTTCACTGGGGATGATGTAAGAGGCAAAAGATTGTGAAGAGATGTGTGTCATCAAGCACGAGGAAAGTGAACATCATTTTGCTGTTCAAATTTTATTTTAAAATG
>WEIV01029143.1:6747-17965 GCA_013390005.1 Calyptomena viridis | reverse complement strand
AGATGCTTGAAAAACACTGTTTTATGAACTTCTGTATCTTGAAAATACAGTTGAAGACAACCACTGTTGTCAGGAAAGAATATGGATATTTAGATTTCATGTATCATGTCTAATGGAAAATCATTTGTCCTTGTGCATCTTTCTGGGGATTGTATTCCAGGAGGGAAAAGCCTTAAATTAGAGAACTCAGACGAATAAATATGGATTTGTCTAGATATGTTTCTCCTGAGCTCTAACCAGGAGGTTAAACGTCCATGCAGTCACATTAAGAGATCAGAATATAATTCTGAAAGTATATTTTTGCCATTGAAAACAGGAAAAAGAATTATAAAAGAATACTGACCATGACTTGTGAGCTGTGGTCCTGACCCGAGGTGTTGTACTGGAGGCTGTTACACCAGGGTTGCTCCGTGGAGATGTTTGGAATGTGGGTAGGAAATGACTCTGACTCATCAGCACCTGTAGATCCTGGTAACCCCTCAAACCCATCGATGGTTCTATGATTTTTGAAGGGTGAAGCTTCTGCTGGGAGGGCTTGATGTGCTTCCTGGAAAACATCTTCACTGATCTGCCTCTTGTAAGGGTGGAAGGGGTTCCTGCTGCTCTTGAGGAACCGGTCATAGTTTCCTACAGTACTTTCCTCGTAACTGTATCGCCTGAATTTTTCAGTACTGAAAGATGCTTTGAATTTGTTCTTGCCACAGTGAATTCCTTGGCTTGTAGGGTATCTCCCAAGAATTTGGTCCTGGGCTGGGGAAGCAGGGCTGGGGCTGTGAGAAGACTCTGAGCTCTTTCTTTCTGTCCTGATGTCTGGCTCATATGGTTGGCAGCTGTAACTGGGATTATCCTGGAATGAAATATTGGCATTTATTAATTTAGAATCTATGTGAGCATATTTTTATTATTTTCATTAGAAACATTNAAACCATCCTGTGATTCTATGAGAAAACTGAACTATCCTTGAAAAACAGGCTGTCTTAGGTAACCATTGAATAGTTGGTCTGACAATTTCAGGGTAAAGATGATGTATGATCAAGTGAGGAAAGATTAAACGACAGGAATGTGATAAGTGCAAATCTTGTATGCAAGTTTAGTCAAATAAGCTTGATCTCATACTCTGATGGTGTTGCATGCTGCCAGATACGTTGGTGGTTACATCACTTCCCTTCATTAAAGTGGCCACACTCATTCTGAGAGACAAATAGGCTCTGGGCAGACGTTTTAACCTTCTACCTGTCTCACCTCCTCCCTTCCCTCTTGCACTTTAGCAAAAAGAAAATAACAGCAACTAAAGTGCTCTTTAATCTAGAGGAGAAAGGCTTAACAAGAACGGGTGTCTGGATCCTGACACTGAAAATATGCATATTTGCTCTGACATCAGGGATGAGTAACTACTTGGATGCCTTTGAGAAGACGTGTGTCAGTCAAGAGCAGGTTGTTTTGTTCAGGGAAGGGGGAAATGGAATGTTCTGTGTTACACAAAAAGTCAGACCAGATTACTGAGTGGTCCCTTTCCTCCTTTCCTCTCTGAATCCAAGCAGGTTTTACAGTATTTTAGGAGAACCAGTTTTCTAGGAGTCCCAAAGGGAAGTCAGCATAAATCCAGTGCTTTCTGCAGTGGAACGTGGCACAGCTTTTCCAGTCATTTGCATGTGTGTTAAAGCCATTAATATTTGGTTCTATCATGGATCCCTGCAGAAAGCAAATCTGAACTCGTGGCACTTTTGGCTTCTCAAAGGAACACGAACTTTCTTAGTTTATAACTTATCGATTCTTACTTCCTTGTTCTTCTCTAAAGTCCTAATAGATGTGTTTATGATATTTTCTAAAATAACAATTACCCCCCTCGTTATATTTAGTTCCTTAAAGCTGTATGAATGGCAGGGCTGTCAATTCTCCACCTGGAATTTTCATAATAAAAGGATGACAATGGCTATTTTGCTGTTGCCTGGTGAAAAACATTACTCTCAACTGTACTTCTGTTATGAAACTTGATGAATATACAGCCAAGAGGAGAGAGATAATTTTATTCCAAAAAGTCCCAAGGAATTGTGAAGAACTTGAAGGCATCCTTTACTGGCAGGGGGCAGACAAAAAGGCTCTGATGTCCCTCTGTCTGCCTGACATTTATTTATTTTAGAAATAGGATGAGAATTACTTTAAATGTAGCATTTTTCCTGGACTGGAAGTTGTATGGATGAATTGCCTGTTTTGTTTTTAAAGTAGAAGGGGTTTAAAGCAATGGAATAGGAAATTTAGCTGGAGTATAAGATTAGCTGAAAAGGATAACTCAGGTTTCTACTCTTAAAGAACAAAACTTTCAATGTTTGCTTTGTTACCAGTGGATTTGGTAAGATTTTGTACAGCAATAGCTGAATATTGTATGTGAATTTTGAAGAAAGATAACAGGCCTGGGCCAGCTTACTTACACTTTGCTGAACTGGGGATATTGAATCCCCCTGTGTCTTCATGAGGTCTTGTTGGTCCCTTTCCAGAGTGTCCGAAGATGAAAATTTAATATTGGATTGATCTTGGAGTAGCGAAACCATTACCAAATCCACGCCAGACACAAATCCTGCCATGACAAAATCAAATTACAATAAACATTTTTTAAAACTTAAACTGTAAACCAAACACCTTGTTGGGTGCAGGTGACTAGACAGGGTTGATATGCAGCTGGAGAATAACTCATCCTGAGGAATTCTTGATACAGTTGGATTTTTTGGTTAACTCTTAAAGAAATGTTCTGTAAATGCAAGTCCAGTGAGGATGTGATATGGAGTTACTATGGATTCACCACATAATTTTTATAAAAATAAGCAATTCCTTTATTTCTGTAGGATCACAAGTTAATGAAAACATATTGCTTTAGAGTCAAACCCATTTAGCAATATTACTTTATAACTGTGGTATAAACACCCCCAAGTTGCTTTCAGAGTGACTATTAAAATAAAGGATCTTTTTCTATAATCACTCAGACTGATGGTTACAACACACTTATATTCTCCCTTTTCCTCTTTTATTAGTCCCAATCCCTTCAGCCTTTCCTCTCTGTTTTGCATGATTAAATGCATCTGAGATATGTAAATGACTTCATCATTCCATATCTATTTTTGTTAGTTGGATCTCCTCTCAAGTTCCCAATCTTTGATCTTTGGATAAAGGAGACATATCTGATGATGTTCTTTGGATTAAGAGGAATAAATTTAATCTTCTAGTATTTTGTTTTCTACCCTGACTGCTTTTCCCAGTCCTTGTTTACTTTAACCATACAGTAAAAAAAGTAGAATTGCATCCTCTTATGTCATGCACATAACATTGCACCAAGTGAGTACCTATGTAAAGGTGTTTGTGCTCATAGTTTAGATTTCAGGTGTACAAGTCAGGAAAAAAGCCACTTTTAATTCCAGACTTAATCTGCCAGGTCTTTGCCACGTGTTGAAATAGCTGTTAGGTAAATAACTAAGGGGTTTATTAGGTTTGGTTAACAAAGATGTATCACCTAAAAATGTGGAAACCCTCTTTTGCTTTTACAGTTCAAAGAGAAATCTGTATGTATGATGAGTAAGACTGCACTGCCTGGAGGCATAAAGCACAATGGGGCTTGGAAATCAAGCATGAGACCTATAGTAGTGTATCAGGAAAAAAATGATGTTAGATAAAGTTCAGAGATGTCTGAGGCACAGACTCTTCTCCCAGCAGCTTAACTGGAGGCTGACAAGGAGATACATTTCTCATCATGAAAGAAGCAGGTAGGAAAACTGTCAACTAGGAAATATATGTGTGTGTGTCTATTTGTAATTTGTAAGTGTTCCACACCGCCTGCCCTCTTAGTGCTGGTTTCCCACTTATCTTCAGGTTATACAAAGCTGTGCCTGACCTCTCTTTTATACTGCAATTTTTCAGCCCAGCTGCCTAATTTGTGGTCTTAAGCATTAGAATTTTATTAAAAGCTTTTGCACAGGTACAGTTCTTGCCTGGTGGCTTCTGCATTGTGAGAGACACTTGGCAAATGATAACAAATTAAGAAAGAGGAGGAGTTTGTTTTCAAGAAAAACACATTTATGAGAATAAAGAAAATACGTAAGTCAAAAAGCTCTGATTGCAGAGTATAATAATGCCTGAAGCTTTTCTGCTCTCTTTGTGTTTGCCATTAGGATCTGGGACAGAATAGGTCCCTTTTTAAGGTCCCTTCCAATCCAAACTTATGAAGAAGAAACACTATCTAAAGAGTTAATTCAACAGGTCAGAAATGTCTGAGTCTTCTCACTGAAGGCAACCAGTTCTTTCTTCTGAAAGCAAAGTGAGTATGTCATGGTTATTTGGATGGTCAGTACAAAAGGTCCAGGAAAACCAAATTATTTTTGTCCCTCCCCTTCAAGAGCTTTGCCAGGTTCTGTTGACGAATTGCATTTTGCTGCCTCATGGAGGCTGGTAGGAAAGGAGGAATCTTATTGCCATTTTGTACTATAAAAATTCCCCACTGTGAAGGGAAAGTGTTTTTTTTACTGACTATTAAATGAGAAGCAGCCTTGTACTAAAACAACATTAGGTTGATAATCTGCATTCAGTGCTGGTTGTTAAACAACTGTTGAGAATCCATTTTGGAGGATCTCCCATATGGGGATAAATCCCAAGGCTACAATCACAGTGCTGTTTTCAGTTTTCACATTAAGATTGGCACCAGCAGCTCAGTAATAACTGCATCTCCAGGTTATCCTTATCCTGGAAATGGCATGCTGTGGATATGTCTTGCTGTGAGATGAAAAACCTCTGGCCATGTACTTCTGACTTTCATTTTTTCTTGGATTTCAACCTTCTCCCTCCAAAAGCCATTTGCAACTTCGCTCTCACTGATAGTCTCACAGCAGGCTATGAATAGAGATCAGTAGAAACTGCCAAACCAACACCCTGAAAAATCTTTGCTGTTACTGTTCTTTAAATCTCTTTTTTGTTGTTGTTTTTAAAATGTCCCCTAGAGATACTTTGCTTTATTTTGTAGAAAGAATATATAGCAAAAAACCAACCAACGAAACAAAAAACCTCAACCCAACCAACTCCAAACCACTTTGCATTGTTAATATAGATTTTAGCAAAGAGAAATCAAGCCACTTACTGACAAATCTTCTTTAAGAGAAGAAATTGTAGTCGGGGAGGTTGCCAATAATTCAGGATTACAATAAATCATTTACAATAAGCTATTCCTGGGAGACAGAGCTTAAGGAAGTTGTGAGTTGCCTGGATGTAGGACATGTTAAAGAAAACAATGATGCTTTGATTTGGAAAGAGGTATCTGATTATCCCAGATGTAGCTGGAACCATTTCATGTCATTTTGACTGTTGTAAATGTTGCGTGACAATCCGAGGCTCCTGTGATAAGATAACTACCTCTAAAATAAGAAAATAGTGAGAAACTGTAACCTCAGCTGAGTGTTTGGGTAAGCAAGGCAGCAGCAGCTGATCTATTAGCTCTGCATGACTGAGTCCTGTGGCAGCAGTCCATGGTTTAAACAATTCCTGGTTTTGTGTCTCTTGGAGGGCGTTTTGCTGGTGATACACTTCACCAGAGCTCGGCACTGGGCCGCCTGAGCAACATGAACTGCTCTGGAAGATGGATGT
Organism: Calyptomena viridis; assembly: GCA_013390005.1. Taxonomy (NCBI): domain Eukaryota; kingdom Metazoa; phylum Chordata; class Aves; order Passeriformes; family Eurylaimidae; genus Calyptomena; species Calyptomena viridis. The sequence goes on along the minus strand of WEIV01029143.1, from coordinate 12,346 downwards.
TACTGTAAATGCCCTGTCCATCCCTTGGGGCTGAGATCGGTTTTCATGAGAGGAAGGTGTGTTTGGATGTTCCCCAATTCGGAATTCATCCCCCGTGCATTGCCTTGGGCAGCTCCCTGAGCTCGGCTTGTGTGATCTGCTCACTTCTCTGACCCCTCCCCAAAACACTAAATCATAATTTTCCTCACACTGACGTTTTTCAGCGCAAGGAAGAAATAACTATTTGAGGATTTCCTCCCCAAATGAGTCTCTTGTAAGAATCCATGAGGTTTCAGAATTCCGTTTTTCGGTTTAAAATCCATTGTATGTCGATTAATAATGTCATTTTCCAAATATTGTAGAAGTGCCCAAAATGTTGTGATTAACACTTGTGACATATACAGGAATATTTCTACACATAATTATTTATGGCAAACATTCAGAAAAAAAGGAGTTTAGTAATGAGAATCAGATTTCTTTTTGTTTTATGGCTTTCAATGAATTCAAGACCTTTCTAAGGTTATTCCTGCCAGGTTGACATGGAAGATTTTGCTGGCTCATGGTTGTTGATAGCTATTGTTGCATTGTGTATCTCTAATATCTTTGTCACTAAAGCTTGTCCTGTATTTAGGAGACATTTTCAGGAGCAGGATTTTAGTCTGTACAGCCCAGCAGTAAACTCTGGTTTAGCCACATGAATTTCTTACTGCTTCCTTGCTTCTCTTTACAGGATGTATTGGACCTTGATAGCAGGATACTTGAATCATTTTGCAGATCTTCTAAGGATTGTAATTTCTTCTCTTCTAAATTTAATTCTTGTAGTGATTTTGTTTAATTTAAATATGCTATTTTTGCTTTCTTATATAATTGTTCTGAGCTCAATTCTCTCATGGTTAGCTGGTGGTTACTGCCCATATTTTGCTACCTCCGGAAACAACTTTTGCATATTTGGTGGAAAACAAGGTTAATTAATCTCGGCCATGATAATCTCAAGTATAAGTGAAGAAAATTTCCAGCCATGAGACCCTTTTTGCATCCAATTAGATGGGATGTATTTGCTCCCTGCTTAACAGTAACTGTTGGGGAGGAAAGAGGGTTTGGATACAGCTGGATTACAGCTTTCCTGATGTTTCATCTCCATGTGAACCAATTCCTATGAAATAATTATTCTGAGAGGGATATAAATAAGCTGATTGTTACAGCACTGAATGAGTTTACATGTATGTAATTGGTTTTCAGAACTCCATAGAAGTATAGATTCAACTGTAGATCTGGGAGGGGAATAATTCCATAGGAGTTTGTTTGAGACTTGTTATGTGATCTGGCACTTGACTTGAATAATAATGAACTTATTTTGATAAATTTAGCCAGGATAAGTTGTCTAGTGGGGCACTTGAGGGTTTAGGATTAACTCCAATTTAATTTATCGTCTTCACTAGAGGTTTGAAAGGAAATAAATATGTTGATGGCATCCATATGTAGTAGTAAATTAAGGTTGTGTGTTAAGACATATTGTAGAAGGAAATTGGGAGCTAGGAACATGGTGGCATTATAAAATGGCAAAAGATGTAATAACAAATGGAAAAACATTGAAGAACAAGCATGGATTTAGCAATTCTCTGAGAAATTTAGGAATGATAGACAGTGTGGTGATCTGCAGTATTATGGGCCATTAAGAAGTGTACCAAAATTTCAGGTCACCTGCATCAAGGTACTGAATTCCTGCAAGAGGATGCCATTTTTAATAAGATCATCCCTGAATTATCAGGGTTTATTTCTATTCATTAAGGGCTTCCTGTAGGCAAGGTGAATACCAAGTGATCACTGTGTGCTCTGTGGACTTGGGATAATTTCCACCATGTCCAGGTGTGCTCTCCAGCAGGAGTGGTTGGGAACTCTGGAACATTCAGCCTCCTGGATGAGAAGGTGGAGAGAGTATTTCCTGCAGGTTTTTAACCTGCTATAAGAACACATTTATAAAATACTACAACTATCTGTATAAACAAATTTTTCCAAAAATAAGAAAGGCATTAGACTTAAATTCATTGTATGGAAAAAAACCCATTTTTAGAAGCAGAACCAGGACATTTTTGCTGTGGCTGAACAAAGTAAAATATACAGGTGGTGTTCCTGTCACTGAGGTCTTTGATCCAGATTCCCAGCCTTACATCAACATTTTAGCTTTTCTCCTTTCCTTATATTTTGTCCTGCATCTGTTACTTCAGATACGTGGAGAGAGGATGGAGCATCTGCATCTGCATCCTGCAGAGGATTTTGTGATTTATTAGATTTTTGTTGTATTTTTTTCTTTTCTGGGTTGAAACTTAGTAATTTCTCATTCTGAAGCCATTCCAGACCTTTGGTTATACCTGTAGCCCTTCCTTGAAAGGTTTTTAGTTCTGCTAACACCTTCCTGGGATAGGAGAACAAAACTAGATGTAAGCACCTATGGCGTTTACACAGCAGATGCTCTCCAAGTACACAGCAATTCACTCAAAATAGAGGCAAAGCAGATCATAGGGTTTCTCCTCAGCTGCATTCCAGGTCCTATTCACTGTGAATATGTATTTTAACTCTAATTTTAAAGTATTCATTTATGCAGAAATAGAAAACGTGGCAAAAATTCAGGTGTGGCTGACATAACAATGCTATAAGAACTTCCATATTTCTTGTAGACTGGGCAGACCCATTGGTTGGGAAGCCCTTGATAGAGAAAAGTCCCTCACAGACATTGAACCCATATGATTAGCTCAGAAAAAGGGGAACTCGGCACCCTTCCTTGAAAGGTCATGGAAAAATTTAGCTGAGAAGGTGAATGAACCCGTCATGTGGACTTGGTTTTCCCCACACCTTTTTCCTCCTCATCATAAACACTAATACATCTGTCCAACTCCACCAGTTAAACTAATAAAAAAGATTTTAGCTCTCCCTACCAGCTTTGCAACTCTGACAATATCTTCAAACCCAACCCTTTGCATATTCCATCCTGTTTTCTGGATGAATGGCTGTGCTGTTTCCTGAAGGGGGAGTATGAAATTTCATTGCTTTATAGCAGACATTTAAGCATGAAGTCAGACACAGTTCCAAGGGTTGAAGTCGTTAATATGATACAGAAACTCTGTGATTCTGTCATGAATAACCAGCCTGGTTGGCAGGTCAAACCAGCACAAGAGATAACGGCGTAGCACGTTCGCGGGCTGATCACAGCCAGTGTGTAACTGAATTCTTTGTGCTGAATTCAGAACAGAGTTTTACTCCAGGTCTGGGGAGTGGCAATGAGTAGATGCAACAGGTATAGTACAGCTATTGGTACAATCTTGTGACTTATCAAAAACTAATCATAGGAAGAAGTAAAGATAAAACAGGTCTAGCCATTAAATAAGCGGTACGTAAGGAGATGCCTCCTTTAGCTCAGAAATTCATGAACTGCAGACTGCTGAAAGCCAGGAGAATGTACTAGGGAATTATCACTTTGCTCTTCTGTAGGTGCCCTTCACAGTCCCTGCACCTGTGCTTCACTCTTACCTTTTTTTTATAGTCGTGTTTCACATCATCATTTGTTAGCTTCAGTGTCCCTTTCTCCTATAATTATGTGTGCTGTCTCCTATGTATTCCTTTATCCATCCTCTTTCCTTTCCTCTCCCTGCAATGACACTCCATGTTACTACTTTCTTCTATCACATTATAAGCTCTTTTGACATATTCCAATGTATCCTTTACCCTGTTCTGTTCCCAGTTTCCAAAGCAGTCTACTGGCTATTCACGATATTTTCTATATCCACAATACTTTTTATAAGATCTCATTTTTTTAAGAGTCCACCATTAAATTTGAATGGAAAAGCAAATGTCAGTTGGTTTTAAAGACAGATGCTAAGAGATTAGACCGGTTAACGTTTCAAAAAATGTGAGATCCACTGAATGATACAACAAATAATGTGGGTCAGGGATTGTCAGCTACTCCATACCCAAAACATGACATGTTGTGGCCCTGTTCCTTGCTGCTTAGATGTTAGTGTAATAATAGATGACTAATAACAAGCTGTTCCCATGAATTACCTATTGATAGCTCAGGGGCTGTATGCATATGTGTACCCTACTAATCCTCTCTGGGGGACATCATGTAGGGGAACGTGGGGGACACACAGTGTAGGTTTTTGGGAGCCTCATAATTTTTTTTAAGTTCCTTTTCTCTCTGGGTGAGTCATGCTCATCTCCCTGTGACTTGAGAGTTCATCTTGGGATCTCATGCCATCTTTCTGTCTTTATGAGAAGGTGTGGATGATGATCCACCCTAATGGTTTCTGTTGCTGGCTGTGGCAGCATGTTTTATGACGGGTGTGGTACATTCCCATTTTCTCTGTTGTGCATGTACAGCCCCACCCGTGGCCACTCCCACCCTCCCACTGGGAATCGCCCACAGTAAGCTCTGTAATTACCTTTATTTGATCTGAGGAATGGATTTGGGAATCTTATTTGCACAGTCGTAAGCTGAGTATGTTAAAAAAACAGAAAAAACCCCTTTGAATGGCTGATTCACCAAGCAGGGATGTGCTAAGTGGAGAAAGAGCAGAGACACCAAAAACCAAGTTCACGGGCTGTGTAACTGAAGGGTTTTTTTAGTTTTTTTCTTTGGAGCTGCCAGTCTACAGTACGTGTAAATACATAGAATTTCACCTGTTATCACCTGTTTTGAGTTCCTAATGTTAGCAGGCAAAGCTGTACTAAATTACAGTTTTCATTGAAAAGATTCTGTTGGTTTAAGATGGAACTAAACTGAATCAGTGCAAAATACAGTTTGTACTTGTTTTACATATTTACTCTGGGCTATACAGTATAGTTTACACAAGCATCCAAGACTCTCAGTAAAGCAAAGACATTATATGCAGTCAGTAGTGCAGCTCTAGTTCAAGCATTTATTTTCTGGTATTTGGTTAAAAGAGAAAGTGAAAGGTAAAGGCAAGCACTTTTCATGGGGAAGGATGTCACAGGTGCTGGGGTGATCTTTAGGGGTCTGCTGAGACTTTGTGGTGCTTAATGTAAACACAGAAAACCTGGAAAAAGAGGTGAAGAGCACCATGACAAAATGTGCAGATGTTGGTGTTGTTCTGAAGAGTTATGATGAAGATTAGGTGGGAGGAACAGCAAAAAGACATGATGAGATTCAGTGATGGGGCATTTCACCTTCCAGGCAAACCTAAAGAGGAGTGCAAAAATTACCAAAAGGGGCTGAAAGTCTGATGCAAGGTCTGGACCATAAGAGGAATGAATAAGTGTGCTTCATCCTGGAAAAAGGATGATTGGTGGTGGTGTATTAAACCAAAATGGAGATGTATTAAACCACAGGTGGCATGGGGAGGGTGAGCAGGCACTGAAGGCCATTTCCTTCTGGCCCAACAGCTTCCTTGTAGGAAGGAGATTCCAAACTAACAAAATGAGGTGGTTCCTTACCCAGTGAGTAACTGAGCTGTGGAAGCCTCCACCACAGGGTGCTGTAGAGGTAGAAGTTGTGTGGGTTCAAGAGATGGCTGGACAAGTTCATGGAAAGGAAAATCCACTGTGGCTTATTAACTAGATAGACACCAGCTCTGATATAAGAGGTCTCTTATGTTTGCTGTTCCTA
>WEIV01029139.1:554-14345 GCA_013390005.1 Calyptomena viridis | reverse complement strand
CTGTCTAGCTGGAGATAAAAAGCTAGGAAAATCCAAAATGCTAGACTAGACATTGGACACAGACGTGAAATTATTGTTGGATTTCTCACTTGCAATTGGTTAGGGTACNATTTTATACAGCTTCTCAGTCTAATATCATATAATAAACTTTTCAAATTCAGGTTTGTCAAACATAAGGACAGCTCAGTTTCAGTCACCTGAAGTAATTTCAAAGTAACGTAATTCTCATTTCTGGTGTAACTTAAATAAACTGTCTAAGATTATCAGATAGAAGTGTATCTTGTTTTATGAAAGCTAATATCTTGCCATTAATATATTTATGTTTTGAGTTCACAAACCAAAGATTAGCAATTTGACCTTGACAGTTAGCATGTGACAGGAATATAAAACACGAGGTTATCTGGAGCCAAGATTTGCTCTAGAGATTTAGTCTAGTGTACAAAGTCTCCTAGCTAAGTATTTCACTATTAGACGAAATAGCATTAAAATCATAGCCAACACAGTTGTTCCCTCAATTTAGATTTGCCAGCTCTGATTTTACTCCATCCCCTCTGCAGTAAAATTTTGTCTAAATATGAGATAGACTATTATCATACATAAAGATTTTATTTCTAGCTTTTAGCAAATTTCATCATTTCTTCCCATCCCTCACCTGTATGAAGAATCTTACTTGCTAACATCTGCCTTAAATGTCACAACTGTTAGCCTTGCATAGCAAGTTACAAGGGTTTGTCACTTTGATCACACAGCTCTCTCTAAACAGTAATTTGTATGCAGTGTGTTATGTGTTTTGACACAGAGCCGAATTCTGAATTTCGGTGCCTTGCTACTACTTCAGCCTAGACCTGTTCCTCTGGAAATGCCTTGACATGATAATAGCATAAATGTGAGCACCTTGGGGCAAAGAGATTAATTTTTAATGAACTTGAACTACAAAATGTAATAAATATATGCAGTAGCAAATATGAACAGAAGAAGGGAAATTCTGATAGGTTTTTAAAAATTTGAAGAAATTATAGCACTTTGAGGCACAGGTGAAAGATAGTGCTGCTTAAAAAAAACCCCAACCCTTACACAGACACCAATCATAAGATCATAATGTAAATGCATGTCATTCGTGGGAGGTGGAAAGCAAACAATTACTAATGCCTTATAGTAGTCAAAACATTTTTAAACGAGATAGCATATGCTGATTTTTATATATATTTATTTTTTAAGTTAAGGTGTCAAATATGAATTTTATGTGCTAGAACTACATCAGTAAATTTTAACAGTTGTAGTTACAGAAATAAAAATAAAGGTAGTTGTGTTATTCTGGAATAATGTTATTGCTATCCTTTATTCAAACGAGTGTATGAAGAGATGGGGAGGGTGTGAACACATCCAGAAAAAGGTTTTAAACCTTATATAAGTAATATAGCAATATAAGTAATAACCTCTGCAGTGGTATTCTTTCAAGTACTTTCCATATTGCATGCAGAAATGCAAGAAGAAGAAGAGGGAAAACATTTCGTCATCTGGATGAGAAAATAGTACAAGAACAAGGGATTTTTGCTTCTAGAATGAAACAATTCTACTTAGCAAGATAGACTTTCTCTAAACCTCAAAGGAAGCAGGTAACATATCAAATCAAGAGACTGTACTACAGTTTAAAACCCTTTGAAGTTGAGTTATATCTGAGGTTTTAAGTCCAAGACTGAGGGAAGGAAGATAACTCTGAAAGAGCATGTTTCAAAGTGATGAAATCCCCAAGGTAATTTTTGTATCTCTAAAGAAAAGTAGAGATAGAAAATTTTTATCAAATAGGAAATCTGAAAGGACAGAAAACAGTGCCAGTATTTGTAGACACAGTGAAGCAGAAAAATTACACGGTTGTATAAAAATGATTTTTTTGTGTGTGCAAAACTTGTAGAAGCCCAAGAAAAACAATTGTGAGGATATGAATATACAGTTTGCAATTTTTTAGAAAATGAAAGAAAGCTGACATGGGGAAACAGTAGAATTAAGACAGTCCTTGCAAAAACATCCTTCAAAAAGTTGAAGTTTTGCCCAAATGCAGAAAACATAAAACATCAAAAAATCTGAAAAATCACATATGAAAACACAATGACTAAGATCAAAAAAGGATAATAGAAACAGAGGTGTAAAGATATAAAGATCTGTTAAGAAACCTCCTCCAGATCATGAGATCAGCTACAGAGATTGGAAGGACACGAGTAGAATAAAGGGAACACTTAACAAAGGCTTAGTGCAGGAGATCTTGTGAAGTCTGTTATGATAGGCTTTTTTCTTGTAATAGGCATCAAAATCTGCCCCAGATTTAGGTAATAGTAATCTTATTAAAGAAATAGGTAAAGTGCACAAAGGCCGTTTACAGAAAACTTCTAAAGGAGCCCAGGAATTATACGGATTTATTACTAACTCTGAAATGTGAGCTTGCCAGGAGGCAGAGCTTTGTGCTTTTCTATATGCTAAAAATGATTGTAAAGAGAAAAAAAAGAATTTGATGATGCTAAGCTGTTCATGGCATTAATGACAACTATGTCAAATGGCAAAACTCAAGAATATGATAAAATAGCAGAAAAAATTCAGTGATGCACTCATTTGGAGCAGGGCAAGCCTGAACTTGCATGATGAACTCAGAATGAACATTGCTGTGTAGAATGGGTCTTCAAACAAAAGTAAACAGTTGTGTGAATATGTTAGTTCGATGCTCAGAGGTCAAGGAGAAAACTGAAATGTTGGAAAGTGTGTAGATAACAGTAGAAGATGAAGCAGTCTCTAGTTATGCTGGTGCCTTTGTACTAGGACAACTTGCATGTTGAGCACTGTGGAAAGTTCTGATCAGACATCTTGAAGGGTACCCATTTTTGTTAAACAAATGTAGTATCCGTTCAGTGCCAGGAGGATAGGCACATGCTGAAGGAGTATTATAGTATTACATGTTGCAGAGTATTACAGGTATTTTAAGTCAGTTCCTCCACGAAAAAGAAAGTGTCCTTAGAACAGTTGTTACCCAACGGGCAGAAACCTGGGGCTAGCAGTGCCTGAGCTCAGCAGTGGTGTTTTGTGGCACATGGTGTCCAGATACACACAGTGTTGTCTAGCATGTGTAACAGTCAAAGAGTTTGTGAGAGAAAGCAGCCTCTGATTGAGGAATTGAGGAATTGAGGACTTGAGGATTTGAGGAATTGAGCAGGCTCAGAAGAGTGACAGGGACGATTCAGGATGAGAAAGCAGTGGACTGACCAGGACAGTTTTAGGCTAGGAAAGAGACAACTGAGGCACATGTCCCTCCACAGTGTTCCTAGTATATTGTGGGTGTAGTTGAAGGTGTCATTGCTCCAGTTCTGTAGTTTCATGAGCTGCAGTCTCCTCAGAGGGGCACTCTTCAGGGCAAAGGGCTTTCTCTCTGCAGCCGCACCTCCAACAGCACTTCCAACCACACTCAACAGTGGTGGTCTGTGTGCCTCTGTCCATCTGGTCCTGCAGGTTTGATGGCAGCAGCTTCAGAACTGCTGGAGCTGGCTGTGACTGCCTCAGAAAGTGCCTGGTCACCTCCTACACAAGACAAGTGTGCTGCTGCTCTGGCTCCTTAAACCCTGCTGCTTACACTCAACTGCTGACATCAAAAAAAGGTTGGTGAGTGATGATGGTGTGGGGGAATGAGTGGTGACAGGGAACTGCAATGGCCTTGACTGTTCAGTTCACAGGGTAGTTCCCAGCCTGGTTCAGATTCAGCCTGCTGATGCAATCCTAGGCAGCTGTGGGCAATCCAGGGCAGACAGGCTATTCTCCCTCCTGTACTTAGTACATGCACTGCCAAACTTATTTTGAAGTTAAATTTAGTGTTTTGGGTAAAAGCTGGCAGGTCTTTGTAGCAGACAATGCTCTCAGGTGCAAAATCAGTTTGCAAAGGACTTCCCTGACAATGAATGGTGACATTCATTTAGTTAAAGTGCTATTTAAGTTGGAGTTAGCATTACATTATTGAAAGTGTTGATGGCTAAGCCATTCTTATTTGTAATCTGCAAGAAGAGGCAGAGGACCAGAGAAAAAATAGTTTGTGATTTACTCTTTCTAATATATCCTATCTCCCTTTGACCTATTTTCAGCGTTAGAAAAAGATTGAAGAAAAAAAGGCTTCTGTTTTACTTGGTTGTAAAATAAGATTCTTCTCAGTGTGTTAAAAGTGTACATACACTTCTTTTCTTGTGGTGTCACACTTGGTAGTTAGCCTTATACATATAATAGGGCTGCGTGTACTTTGGGGAAAACCTGTCTTGTTTGGCTCAGTCCTCATACAATCCCTAGGACTGAATCAGACTAAGTCTCTGGCTGTGAGTTCTCAGTGCTGACACATAATATTGTTGAATAAAATACTAGCAATTGGTCTGTAAGCTTATAAATGAAGTTGTCAAATACACAGTCATAAGGAAAATATATTTAGTGGAAACACTCTTACCTGAGCTTGCCCTTTCCTGCTCCCTTCCCAGAGTAAATGCCTGACTGATTTTCCCAGCTTTCATGCCTCTGTCTCTGTTCTAAAGCAATTTTCTGCAGTAAATGCTGGACACTTACTCTGGGATGAATGGAAGTTATTGCAAAAAAAAATTAAAAAAAAAAATATTAAGTGGACTTAAGTTTCTAGAGGTCATGCTGTATTCTGCTAAAATCACATTCCCTGTCTCCAGAAAATGCAATGAGACTTTATAACGTTATCCAAGGAAAGAAATAGATACTCTAGCAATAGGGGTATTTTGCATTTCTCTGTGCTTTGTAACCTGCTACAGTAATTTTAACCCATCTTTTTTTAATCAAAAACCCAATGTCCTGCTGGTCAATATTCATCCAGTAGCAAGTCCTTCAAATTGTATGCCATCAATACTTGTGTTCTATCAAAACAGCCATATTCCTTCCAAAACACTTTTGAAAATAGAGGTCTTCTCCTTCTTGCTGAGGATGCAAAAGTTTCCCAAAAAAGTTGTTCTCATAACCTGCATTTCATGCCTTTCAATTGTTCGAGAAAGTATATAGAAAAATAACTCTCCAGTGTTGCTTAATTTCGTTTAATAACATCTTGGGAATTTATACCCCACCCCTAAAAACGGTACAGTACTTACCAATCAGGGGCTAACAGCAGCTGTGACTAGAGTTTATGTGTATTCCGCTTAATTTAAATGTTGATGTTAACTGGATCACTGTCAAAATTCCCATTTTCTCGACTGGAGGGATTGTTTATCTATCATTCATGCCAACAGAAGAAGTTTTTGTAGAACAGGAAATAATAAAAAAAAAGCACTATATTAGAAAACACTTATGATTTAATAAAGTCTAGTTGGTGTGTTTAAATGTTATTTTTATACACTCTTCAGACATGTTTATATTGTATTTAGTAACTTTCTTATAGTTTTGAAACATTGGCTTTTATAATACTATTCTTAACTTTTGAGAATATAAGGAAAATAGGAATGATACAAGTTTTCGCTCTCACTTTTTTTTTTTTTCCCAACTGATGTAGCATAGATACTCTTTTTGGTATGACAGTCATGGTTTTGTGTGCTCTGAATCTAGCCAAATGCAAAGAATGTGGAATGTTCACACTCTTATTAATTATGTTTTTTTGGGAGCAGTGTAAATGTATATATACAGAGACAATATTTACTTTCTGTATTGTACTGTGATATTCTACATAAGTTCCACTCTTCTAAAGTAAATCAAAATACCTGAGATTTTGTCAGTAATTCAGTTTTTAGCATCAGTTTCTGAACATCTGGGGGGTGGGTCTGGATTCATCAAAAGGAAACCATGCTTAACCAACCCGATTGCCTTGTGTGATGGAACAACTGGCTGGATAGACATGGGAAGAAGCGTGGATATTGTCTAACTCAACTTCAGCAAGGTCTTCATCACTGTCTCTCACAACATCCTCATAGGCAAACTCAGAGAACATGATGGACTGAATGAGTGAACAGTGATGTGGATTGAGAACTGGCTGAACAGCAGATCCCAAAGGGTCGTAATCACTGGTACAGGGTCTAGTTGGAGACCTCTCACTGGTGGTGTCCCCCAGTGTTCAATATTGGTTCCCATATTGTTTAACTTATTCATCAGTGATTTGGTTCAAAGGCCAGATGCCTCCTCAGCAAGTTTGCTCAGAACACAAAGCTGGAAGGAGCTGCAAATACCCCAGAGGGCTGTACAGCCCTTCTGAAGGACCTTGATAGGTTGGAGAGATGGGCAGAGAAAAACTGTCCAAAATTCAACAAGGGCAAGCGCAGGGTCCTGCACCTGGGGAAGAATAACCAGGCTGGGAAGCAGCTCTGTGGAGAAGGATATGGGGGTCCTGGTGGACAACAAGCTGTCCATGATCCAGCAGTGAGGCCTTGTGGCCAAGAAGGCCAATGGTATCTTGAGATGCATTAGCAAGAACAATGCCAGCAGGTAAAGAGTGCTGATCCTGCCTCTCAGTCCTGACAAGGCCTTGCCTGGAGTGCTGTGTCCATTTCTGGGCTCCTCAGTACAAGCAGCAGGTCCAGTGCAGGGCTGTGAGAAGATGATTAGAGAATTGGGGCATCTCTCACAAGAAAAGTCTGAGGGATCTGGGTCTATTTAGCCTGGAGAAGACAGAAAGGGGATCTTGTCTAAGCATACAAGTAGCTGAAGAGAAGGTGTCTAGAGGATGGAGTCAGGCTCCTCGCAGCATTGTTGAGCATGAGTGCTGAGATGAGAGGTAATATACAGAAACTGGTGCACAGGAAGTTCCACCTGAACATGAGGCAGAGATTATTTACTGTGAAGGTATTCTGTGTGATTCCATAATTTAACATAAAGATTATTTTGCATTTTATTGTTTAAATGGTTTTCTCTCTGTTCTGAAGAAATCCATTGTTTTGAAAATTGAGAGGCAAATTATATAGAAAATGTATCATATAGAATTAAGGGAAGTAAAATCTAGTCTAACTGGGCAATTTTGACTGATTTCTGGATAATGCTTTATAAAATAGTTAAGGAAACAAAATACAGGTAGCATGACAATAGGAATATATCTGGCTTTGAATATTCAGGTGTTTATTTGCACAGTTGTGTCTAAAAAAATGATTTCTCAGATCTCTGTTATAGCCTATCTGCTTGTACACACTGCTTTTTCCTACACTATCATAACCAGGGAAATACAGTGTCCTGCTTAGCATAAGAGGAAGTGCTGGAGTCCCTGGCCTGGTGCTAATCCTGATTTCACCCCGGCTTGGCTTGGAACACCGTCCAGGGGCACCGCAGCAGATGTTTGGGGCAATATCTGGTACAAAGTTCCTTTTCCAGGAAGCTAACCAGATATCGCCTTCAGAGCAAGCAGGTTAGATCCAACCTCACTTAGCTCTGCCAGTGAGTTCAGCTACGATGAGCAAAAAGGAAGGAAAAAATTGAGCATATACTCTGGAAGCTTTTACCTTTCTTTCACATCTGTTCCAGTTGTCTAAAGCTTTCGCAGACTGTTGCTTTTGAAAAGTTTTTTAGTGCAGCTTAACAAATTCACTGGAGTGTCTTTGCTCTTTTGTTTTGGTGCCTTTTTTTGTTTGTTGTTGTTTGTTTTGGTGTGTGGTTTTTTGTTTGTGTTTTTTTTTTTTTTTTTTTTAATGCACTTATGCTGGGGAAGCAACTCCAACTGAAATTGAACAAGCCAACATTAAAGTGTTCCAGAAGTGGTCCTGGACACTGAATGAGTCATACACTGTAGACATAAGCTTAGACCTTTTTATGCTCATTTATTGTAAAGGGAGAATGCTTTACCTGCCTCTGAGATTGAAGTCTGTAAACAAAATGATTTTTTTGAGCAGTGGCAGTTATCTTACAGCAGATCAGAAACAGTGAAGATCATTTAAGAGCTCTCTAATCCTGTACAATGCTGTGCTTTTTCCTCTACCTATTTAAATGAAAGAAATTTGGCTACCTTATTAGCCCAGAACTGCTTAGAAATAGAGACATGTTGGAAATAAACAGTGTGAGTTCTTCATCTCACTTATGTAAACAGATGTTGGGTGGTAACAGGGAGTAAGCTGCATCTTACATCCTTGTTGCACCTTTTATAGAAAGATTTTAAGCAGTGATTGGCAAGTCAAATCACCATTGGAAATCTTTCTAGATCATGAATATTTCAAAATGATTAAGTATATCATTTATATAGTTGTCAATGACAAAGGAGGAGAAAATCTTTAAGTCTAGTGTTATATTTTATTAAACACAGCTCTGATGCAGACACAGGTGACTCTAGAGTAAGATTTAGTGAAATAATAAGTAGTACCATTAAGCAGACTTAAACTATGTATATAAGGGCAAGCAAGCACAATATATAAGCATACAGTGTGTTTGCTTCTGATGGAGGACAATGTCCACCTCAGTTTCTGTTTGCTACATGCGAGGTAGAGAGTGGATGGACAGTTGTTGCACAGAAGCATTAAACTCCCCAGGTTGTTCATGGTGAAGTCACAAATACAAAAACAGCATAAGAGCTTCCCTGCTAGTTCAATGTATACCTGTTCAAATTTTAGGGAATGTTTTTGAAAAATAAATCTAAGTAAAGAAATGTAAGGCTATCTAACAAGCAGAAAGCATGGAAGTTCATCAAATTATGCAACAACTATGATTTTGCAGTGTTCTATAGCTCTATTTAAAGAATATGTGCTTCTTCTGTAAGGAGACAGGCATGCATACAAACAAACAAACAATCAACAACAATATCATAGATGTAACAAGAGCTTAAATCTTCTGATTCACTCTGGAATCTACTCAATCTGTGTGTCAAAACTTTTTGTGGTTTTTCATTTCTTCTCTTACAACATTTCTCTAGCATTTTTTCCCTAAACTTCTTAGACCTTGAAGTGACTGATAGTATTTTGCTTTGTATGAACATGCCACTTCCTACAATGGACATTTGCACCATGAAAATATTTTGAAAGAGCAATAAAAACATAGACCTAGAAACAGAACATAAATGGTAACCTGTTTTTATTTCTTTTATTATCTCTTAATCTCCTGTTCAGAAAAACAGTTTAAAAAAATAGTATTAAATAATATTTTTTTAATTGAGCAACCAGTTCCATAGAAGTATTTACATTTGTATTGTCTTGTATAATTTAAATGCTAAGAAATATTAAAAAAATCTTTAATTTGAAATCATTAGCTTTTTTGTTAGTCTTTGTTGTGCTTGCAATTTGTATATAAATAGCTATTATAAAGGCTTAATGACTAAGGTGATGCAATAGAAGTGTATATATATTGTTCTGCTTGTTGTCCAATATAAATATCTTTTGTTTGCACACTTTCTTTGGCTAATATTTTGGTCATATCTGTCATGTTCAACAGGAATAAAATCCATAGTCCTTTAATGAAAACTTGAAAGGCTTGAAAACTCTGGAAGAAGGGCATCTGCTTGCATGACTCATGTGCCTGTTATAATAAACTGCATCAATCTGACTACTGGAAGTACCTTTGGGCTAGGAAGTCTCTTCTTGTGGTGTCATGTATTCTAGGTATTATTTACATCCACAGAAAAGGACTTCAGTCTCTTTGGTTAATGTACACTGAAAAATAGGTTATCTGTTCAAACTTCATCCTAGTAGTGAATAGCCTTCATTTTAGTCTTGTATCCTAAGATTTTAGGATCTCTACTATCTTGCTTTCTGGTTCTGATATGGACTTATATGTTACATATGTTCACAGAAACATGCCTGAAAGTGTTTGAGACAGAAAGTCGCATAATATGTGAAAGAAATATTTTACCACAATTTAATGTATTAATACTGCTTTCCTGAGTTAAAGCCATAAATTTGTACCTTGATTTCACATGTATTTCTAGATATTTTATGTGACTTCTGTTAATTTTGCCTAAATGCATTAACTAGTTTAATGACCTAAGTATATTTTTATCTTGTATGTATCTTGGATATTGCTGGAATGGACTGAACAATGATTTATTTACTTTTGAGTGTGTTTCATCTTGTAGCTATTATAAATTGGAAAAGTAATGTGATTATATTCTTGTGGATACTTCTTTCTATGCAGAGATGACAATAGTTTCCACTGAAAAGTCTTTTTTTCTTTCCACAAAACTTAGGTGCATATGGCTTTTATGTGTACTGACATATATTCAAATGTGCTAGCAATAGTATATGAGTAGTATATGAATAATTTACAATAAGTTTTCTTTTCTGGAAGAAAATTCTCTTAATAAAAGTTGAAGAACACTAGAAAAATATCTCAGAAGTTGAATAAGATCATGTAGGGTTTTTTCAATTCAATTTCCATTATCCATCTCCTATGTACTTCCAAATCTACTTATTTGATTTTTAGGTTTCTCACACAAAGACTTCATCTCATGTTTACAGAAACAATATGTATATTGTGTTTGCTTTTTTTTTTCAGTAGAACCCAGAGAATGCTAGAACAAGATCTTTTCCCGTGCACTCCCTTTAGACATTCTATCAGGCCCAACACTTTGCCTATCTAGTTCTCAAAGCTTGCATATTGCTTTGGTCTTCACAACTGATGTAACCTTGCTTGGTAAATCTATACCTGTAGACATGATAGGAATTGATGGCAATAAAGGAAGTTTAACCATGGCTGCTGGGGCTGAGGATTCCTCTCCCTCCACAGTTTATGCCTTCGTTGAATGTGGGTTGATGGTAATTACCCTGAGACTTGTAGGTACCTGGCCAGAAGGACAACTGCCCATCAACTTCTGAGTTAATAAATTCCACCCTACTCAAATCAGAACTCATTTGTGATGTTTTTGATGGCCACTTCATCTCACAAGTCAAAGTTTGTGGCCACCAAAACAAAAGTAATCTGCAATGGCTGATCTGTATTGCAAATTGCAATGTGAAGGTGTACGTGAGCCAGACAACAACAGCCACAAGAGCTGCCAGACTAGGCCCAGCTGTACACCCATGGGCACACATGCTGGGCAGTGGTACAAAGTCAGTTCCAGAATTTGTTTCACCTTTGTAAATAACTATCAAGCAGTTGGTGAGGCCTATCAATAGAGAGGAGGTAGTCACACCTCCATCACAACTATTTTGTTATTGTAAAACTGACAAGAAAACTATTTCTTTATATGATATCTAAATAGGAAAAAAAATAGCTGTTTCCTCAACACTTGCCTTTGTTTCTCTATTACTGCATGTTGCTTATAAATAATTAAATACATAAATAATCAACACATATTTATTATTTATCTGAAGGAAGTGTCAGAATTTTAGGAAACAAATAAAAAAATCAAGTAATAAGCTGAAGACTTGCTCATGCATTGATATGTGTGGGCTTCTTAGGAAGGAAAACTAGACTTTTACGTTTGTCCCAGGTCATTATTTTCTCCTGTGGAGGCAGGAAACTACACCGATACAAGTTTATGTGACTATATTTAGTACCTAGTATTGTACTGATATTTAAGGGTTAATTTCCTGTTTTGGTAGACAGGGACCAGAGGTGGGAGATTCTCAAAACACTTAGTAATTTAAAACCAGGTTTTTATCCTTTAAAAGCTAGGTAAGTGTGAATGAGGTCTCACCTGTGAAAATATTTCTTGTAACCATATGAGTTCCATCAGTAATGTGCCTGCCCATGAGGGAAATAAACCATATCTGTAATTTTGCTGATATGATTGATTCTATGTTAGGAGATGTTACTATAATATCTCTGTTGGTTAGAAATTGCACTTTACGTCATTGTTAGCTGACAGACTTAAAATGGCTCAAATGAGAATATAAATCTTTGAGCTGCTTGATCTCAGAGCATACGAATTTCCCTTTAACTCTACTCTTCCATGATTATGGCTATCCACTTAGCAAAAGGCTGATCAATGCTGCTTTTCAAAGCTGCAATGCCATGCCATGATCAGTTATTAGGAGTTTTTGCTTTGTTATTACTATAATACAAGTCCAGTTTGTCAAACTCTGACAACTATGTGAAAATACCTCACTGCTATTTTAAGCAACCTTAGGCATCCCGATTTGAAAATTACTCTAGCTGAACTTCTTCCCCTAATTTTAGAGTATGTCCTGGTCTGAATTGCATGTAAGTTAATAGATCCCTTAAGACTTAGAAACTGGGTAAAAATGTCCAATAAGGCTTATTTCATTAAATATAACTGTGGCAAAAAGCCCTGCTTCAGAAGCCTCCAATCCATTTTGTAATGGTTTTGAGTTAGTACCAATTGGAAAGCATGAACTGTTTGTGGATATGCTTGCTGTATGGTTCAGGGTAACTCTATGTGTTGAATGATTTAGTAATACATGAAACATCTGCTCTAGTGGGTCTTAGAATGTTTGCAGCTTTTATGCACTGATGAGGTGTCTTTTGTCTGAATGTTGTACAACTTCAAAGGCCTTCATGCTAATGATATAAATTAATTTCTTTTCAGTATTTGGATGATCCAGGGATAAAACCTTTGAAACTTGCAAAACACTCCTGATTTAGTAATACAATCACAATGAATAAGAATACCTGTAATCTACATGGGAAGAGCAAAAGTGTAAGTAGAAGGTTTTCTTTTTCTTGCTTATATTTTTATTATCAGTATTCTTCCATAACTTTTGTGTTGCATTAGCCTTTAAAATGCCACTTTTTGAGAAGGATAGCAACTACGATAAAATTCATGTTAATTTTACCCTATTTTCGTATCTGCAGCCTAAATAAATATGTATGTGTGATTTGGACACATGAAGATAAGATTATTGAATAGTAATATGGGTTTGAGTGATTTTTTTTGTAATTGAGACATTCATTTTTCACAGACTTTTTTACAAAAAGGTATTAAACACTAGTTTTTTCTTGAGCATTCCTAGAAATGTAAGCTTATATAATATCTATAATGTACTCAGTTGTAAATTTATGCCTCTGCACTGATTTTGGTGTCAGGGACTGCACTTGACTTCATAACACATTGTTGAAATTTTGACTGTGCAGGAGATCTATGAGAAAATAAGCTAATTATATATGCATAGATTTGGATAAGGCTTAATTATGTTTGTTTTATGCTCTTTCTAGTAGTTTTTTGCCTGTGTATGTAGGCTCTCTGTATGCGAGAGTCTACTGAAACAGAGAGGTTTGGCTGCTGCTATAGCCTTTTCTGTCTTCCAAATGCTAATATATACCAAATGCTCTGCCTTACAGGCACAGACAAGAACTGAATGTTCCTTTCTAATATGCTAATGCTATGTTTAAGCTGTTGAGTATGGCTCTTTTCCTAATAGACAAGGAAACTTTATTCAAATGGTAATAGGAAAGAAAAGTTCTAGTGTGCATCTATAAGGAAACTGCATCTAAAAAGACGGAGGATAAAGTTATATTTCCTTGTTTTCTGAGAGGCTTCCAGCTTATATGTAAACAGAATTCTCTTGATAAATATTCCAAGTCAGTCTGGGTCAAGGTTTTTATTTTTCTATGAGTATCTTTCACTGTGCCATGAAATAAAATTGGGACTGCTGTCTCTGCTTTGTTGCCAATAATGTCTTGGTGTGTCTGCTTCCTGTTGCTCTTTGCTGGCTCAGATTTTTAAACCAATAGGCTTGGTTGTTGGAAGGAGAGGATGATCTCAGTTGACTTTATTCAGAATTGCTCAATTTACTGTCCATTCTCTCAGATATGGAAATGGCAGTTCCCATATCTCTGATGAAGTCTGGTGTGGAGCTTCCTAAATGTGGCTTGAACTCCTGACTGTTGGGAGCAGTTGCTGGTTTGGGCTTATTCCTACGAATTTCTTTTGTTTTTTGTTTTTTTTTTTTTTTTTAATATTGC